>JAQGBX010007070.1:0-11806 GCA_034698745.1 Megaphyllum sjaelandicum | reverse complement strand
CATTTTAAAATATATTTTAAAATAACTTGGATTGTTCCAATTTCACAAAACATATAAAGAAATGTAAATTTAATGTATTTTTAAAAAACATTCTTACCGTATAAATACATTGTAAATACATTTTGCCCTAAAAAAATATTTCGATGTGGGTGACGCAAGTGCATTTGCCTATACAAATTAAATTTTGGCTTTATAAAGTTCAAACCATTATTAAATGAAACAGCAGCACTAAACAGATTAAATCCATACATGAAAAAAAAAATTACACACAAGTGCTATATACAGAAGACCATTGTTGAAAATAACAATCACTACAGAGTCGTCTTTTAAACCTAAAAAAATACTCTAAAAAGTATAAATATGAGTCTGCTGCAAGCTTAAAATCATTCCATTTTAAAATAAACCACAAAAACATGGTTGTCTAATAATTCTGTCCAAGGCTGTACATTACATAATGTATGCAGCGTGAATAAAAAGTCTGTCCCCCCCCTCCCCATCCCAAAAAAATCCACAGAACGGGTTCAAATATAAAAAAAATTGGATATGGGGAACATATAGTAACCATAGGATGCGGAATGCAATAATGAGCAAACCATTTAGCCCCAAGGCCCATTTCAAGGGTCTTTAGGTTTAAATTTTAAAACGGTGATAGGTACAGCAAAAACGTCAATTAGAAAGTGTTAGTTCGTTGTAAAATTAGTTTAATGGCTCTTTTTTCAACATTTAATTATCGATTGCCACACAACAAATAACTTCCGGGCTTCTGGTATGTTTGCACCCTTACATAGCATCTCTAGCGTGTTAAATCGGAGCATTTTCATGCTGATAAATACACAGAAAGCTTTTTTAGCAAGTGGTCTTTCAGTTAGACAACGAAACCCCTACAATTGTTGTTAATTTACAGAGGAATAATGTTTTTTTGCAAAACGCAGGTGTTTTGGCCCCATTACATATAGCTTCAGGCTAATAAGGCCATTCACTTGGGCCCATTACCCAAGAAGAGTTAATCGTAAAGTTTAGAGTTAAAAACGGATTTTTAGTTTTTCAATGTTAAAAACCCATAAAAAAGAATTTAAATTAACAGCATTAATAGCATCGTTACTTACCAGAAATTAAAAACTAGATGGTTGGAAGTAAAGTAGCAGAAACGAAAAAAAAAATGCTACTAATTCCTTCTTTTGCCCTAGCTGTTTGAGTCTAAAAGTCATGTGATTTTACATGCCCATATAGATCACTAAGGTACATTACAATCAAATTAATTCGGTTTTAAACGGTTTTTTTAACAAAAAAAACAGGCATGGCTCCATTACCCCTCTCTCACCTAGTTGTTATAATTAGAAGTCAGATTAAATGTGGCTTCAACAATAACAATTGGAATATACTTATCATTGTATTGCTTTGAAAGCAACCCGAAATCAAAAACAA
Organism: Megaphyllum sjaelandicum; assembly: GCA_034698745.1. Taxonomy (NCBI): domain Eukaryota; kingdom Metazoa; phylum Arthropoda; class Diplopoda; order Julida; family Julidae; genus Megaphyllum; species Megaphyllum sjaelandicum. The sequence continues at coordinate 10,381 of JAQGBX010007070.1, read as the reverse complement.
ACTTACAATTTTATACATGTATGTTAAACAGAAATTAAGCGAATTTCTATAAATTAATGGCTCTTAAGCATGCTTAATTCAAATTGCACAACCTCTTTGGTTGGCCATCCTTCAGGATTCTATTTTATCAACATTTTGTCAACATTTCAAGGAAATAGGATATATGTTGGATTATTTAAACTACCCCTTGAATGTGGATGCGATATCATAAGAGTAGTATTTCATTATGAAGCAAATATTAACATTATAATATCAGTTTCTAGTTTTCGGAATAATATTTTAGGTGCAGCATTAGAAAAGAATCCAGGCGTTGTATATAAAAAGTGGATTCTGATGTATCAATGGCGATAATGATAATTTTTCAAGAAATACATTTTTGTAGCTTTTATTTTCTGAAAATGTTTTGGACATATTTCCGAAAAATGCGTTTAGCAAATATTAGGCTTTACTTCGATGCTCCAATTATCCTGGTTAAATGATGATTCCAGGAAAGATTATTGCAGTTATTAACATCTACATATTGCACAATATCAACAACTGATCGAAGATTAACCCCACCCAAAACGTATAATTGATAGTAATATATCCCAGCCCATCCACTATACTGTTACATATTCTATGTATTAAATATCCATTTTACCACTTTAATTCCTGGCTGAGGCTTCTTGAAACTTACCATTTCTACACGATTTAAATTCAATGTTTAGAAAATTCTAAACAAGTGAGTTGGATTACTTCTATATGTGTAGTTGCTTTTATTAATTTTTAGATTATTAATAGTTTTAAAATTATTCAACGAATAAATTTATACTTTTATAACAAAAAAAATATTCAGTAAACTATGGTAGATGTATATATGATAACACGTTGTAAAAATGATCTTCAGAAATACTCATGATTAAATTGAGCTTCATTAAAATGGTCTAACTGAACAAGTATCGATATCGCTTTCTAGATACTAGTTAAAATACATGAAAATCATTGAAAGTTGCAGCAATACGAGCCATATGCAAATGAAATGCAATTAAGATACCCTACATTACATATTGTTTTACAAAATGCTCATGCTTATGCATTTCAAAATACACTTACGTGTATAAATACAAATAAATGTATTTTAAAATACATTTTGAATTAGATTTTATAGGATGCGTTTTTAAATATATTTTTAAACGAAGCTGCAAGTGCGTTGCAAATGCATTTGACAAATTAAAATATACATTTTAATATAAGCCCAATAATTTTTAAAGAAATAAAATATGAAATTCTCCGTTTTCTATATACATAGACACCGACAAATGTGCTCCATTTTCAATGTCAATAGAAGTAACTGTTTTTTTAATTCAATATGTGTTATTGACATATTCTGTGGGTCATTAAAACTGACTAGAGGAAGTAATAAATTTAGGCTGCATGTGTATCTAAGACACTGTCTCGTATTACAAAATTCATAAACGGTGAGCCGGTGACAGTTGGACGCAAATTCAATAAAACTTCCTTGAAATATGCCGCTTGATAAATAGACAATTTGGAGTTGTATCTTAGGCACTAAAACATGCAGAAGCCAATCCTGTGTGAAAAAACAAATAGCAAATAGTACTGATAACAGTTCAGTGATGAAATACATGTATTCTGTATATAAAGTGGATATGTTTCAGACTTTTGTCTGTGTTGCAATGTTGCTGTGTGCTTAAATGATGTTCAATTTTAAACGATGATTATTTCAGTTGGTAAGTTGCATATGACGCTTTTTAGTTGTGAATGTATATACATGAAATGTTTGAAAAAAAAAACTTTACGTCTATTTTACAAAAATGTACGATTCCGATTTCATTGTTTTAGTTCATAAATTCGCAACAACGTATTGAAACTCCAAAATAATTTCATTTGATGCAAATTTTGATTTATATTCATTAAAAAAACGATGTTTTTTAGTTATGCTGAGTAATTAAGTTAGGTTTTGGGGTGGTTCTTATCAAACGAGGACACGAATTTCGTAGCACAAAATTTGGTTAACGCATCAGGTTTCTATACGACCTTATAATGTTCATCCATTTAAGGTACATATTAATGTACATTAAATTGACTAACAAATAAAAAAGGCAATTTGAAATATCATTAGGTAAATTTACCATTTTCATGGAGGAAACTTGCCTCTTTTTATGGAGTTGTAACATCAACTTTTGTACATTACAATTTTTCAATTGTGCGTCTTATTGACTATAGTTGAGGTCGTGGAAAATTCTATTTATCTCTATTTAATTATTTCTGTTGCTTCCTAATGAAATTTATATATTTCGAATTGGAAATTTAAGATTTTTTTTTTATTAAACTTTTTAATTGTTTTCAAAAATTTTACAAACAAGTTTTAAAAATACTACGAAATCTCCCAATGAAATAACCAAGGCTCAATTTGACCCTATTTTAAAAAAAAAAACCGATAAACTTATTAAAGGTACTAAAAATTCGGCGTAAAGCAGTGACACACTCGAGGCAATTTATATCCTTAAATTTGTTTTCAGAAATATCGTCGCTTGATATTTTTACTTCGGTTTGAAAACATTTCCTTCAAATATATTATTCTCATAAGATATTTCTAGAATAGAAAATCATCCTATTCTGAGCAACTTTTTTCTGGAAACAAAGAAAATTAGGAAAGACATTTAAGATATTGGAATAAGCAGTGTTGTCAATTTAGCTTACCTACATTTCTCTTTTAAACAGTGCTGTCACAGTCCATAGTGATTTACGAGACGTATTTTATTAATACAGTATATTGTAAAATACATCGCTCAACAGGAAATGTTTCAGGTGAAACAAATTGCGTGCATTTGCTAGCAATTTATTTCCGAATAAATATTCCTGGCTTTTAAAATGTACAGTGAAACCTGTTTGGAGTAACCACCCAAAAAATTTGAAAATTGGTCACTGTACACAGGTGGTCACTATACAAAGAATGCCTAAATTAAGTTAAAATAATACACACGTACACTGTTCTTATACATGTGTATTATAATAAATGTAAAAAATCAGGAATTTAAAAAATGCAGACTTATCATGAGAATTACATACTGTTTCATCGTGTAAATGACATGTACATTCAGTATGATTATTTCCTTATTTGGCAATAACGCATTTGCACAATAAAAATTTAACACATTTAAAACACATTTGGTTATTTTAAGAAGTAATTGTCAAGTTTATCTTGTTTTAAATTCATTTTGCTTTTTATGATCATGTTTTCCGTTATTTTTTCGATCTGAAAAACATAATCCATAATTTCTGTGCAATTTGAAACAGCATTATCTTGCTGCACATTTGCAAAACATCCAGTCCTGCAATCATCTCAGTTTCCATTTCTTCTTCACAATTATCACTTTCCTCATCAGAAATTGTAAAAGTAACTTCTTCCTTTGTAAATGCTAAAGGAACTGGCTACTTCTAGAGGCTAAACACATTGGGGAACTATTTGAGAGCCACAAGGCCCACAAGGGTCAAATCAGGAAGCGAGAGGTTAACCCGCGAAGCCCCAATTTTCCTAAAATTCCTGCCTAGCTATATCATAGAGGTTAGACATCTTGGCTTAATTACTGTACTGTACTGTATTTGAGAACCATTAGGGTTCAAGCAGAATGTAGAGTGACTCATTTGTTACCTGGTGACTTTATAGGGTACATTAGCAATGCAAAAATTGCAAAAAAAGACAACACACACTGGTCACTGTATACAATGGACAGGTGGTCACTATACGGAGAATTTTTATTAAGGAAATGTGCACTACAAAAAACAAAACTCCAAAAAGTGGTTAACATAAGCAGGTGGTCACCATTTAAAGGTGGTCACTTTTCCAGGTGTTACTGCATATTATGCGGTAAAATAGCCACAATGTTATGGATATTTCTCAAAAGCTGATACTAATTAAGGTTAATATTTCAGTTTTTTATTTATAAGGAAGCATTTTTTTTATTTGAAGGCATATTCATCAGAACTTCGTTACATAACTAAAGGCATTTTTAGAAATGGCTTCATCGTCAGAAAACTTTGATATTTGCAGTAAGTTTTAGCATTAATTTAGCATGTATTTTATTCAAACTATGTAAAGTTTTGTTCCTTATATCACATTCTTGTCAAATTAATAGAAATCCTTCATGAAGAAGTCGATGATATTACATTTGTTGACGATGAGAAAACGTTGAAAAATTACCTTTGCGTGGGCTGTGGTTATGTGGCCATCAGCCATTGCATCGCCAACTGCAGTGATGTCTTCTGCATTAGATGCTATCAATTGTACTACACGAGACATTGCCCATTTTGCGATGCCATCTTGGCATCGGTAAGATTTCATCCTTTATTTTAATATTGTTGAACATGTTAACTTGAGGTGATTATTAGTCGTTACTTGATTTTTTTCTTCTTCTCTAGAATAATCATTACGACGAATTTGAGGCTGACATACTTCGGTTAAAAGTTCAATGTAAATACACGAACAACGGATGTAAAGAAGTAGTTTTATTGAGAGACTTTTTAGTAAGTGAAATTGTACCTCTTGGTTTTGAAAAAAAAATGTCATTTTTAATGAGCAATGACATTTTTTTTGCAACAAAAACTTATTTTTTAAAATTAATAAATGTCATCGTTCATGACAAATTTCAATGAATGACGATATTCATATTATTTTCAAAGAATGACGTCATTCATCAGATTATAAATAAATTACGTCTTCTTCAGAAGAATTCATTTTTAAAAAAGGCGTCATCGGCATAGCATCATTGCATCAATTGATGACGTAATAATTTAGTAAATTACGTCATTATTTACTAGAAAGACGTTTGAATATTTATATGAATGATTTCAGCCTTTACTATGATGACGTCATTTGTTAACTGCCTTCCATTATGGGGCATGTTTGGGACATTCTAAATTTCGTATATACTTCCTTAGCCAAATTCGAGGAAAAGCGAAGTTGTGCATCACAAACGTAAAAGATGTAACATTTATTACTTATAATTCTAAATTTATAGTTCTAATTTTACGCAATGGTTTATTATGTGTCTATATTAAAAGTTTTATTTCATAAAGGCTTTATGAATAAGAAAATATGCAGATCAGTAGAAAATTTAAAACAATATTATTAGCATCTTAATATATGGTTTTTATGATAATATCGACTTATCGTGTAACTCTTTTAACAGAAACATGCCAAGTCTTGCAGATTTTCAACTGAGAAACTTAAACCTAAATTGTACAAACCGAATCCAGTTGCTGAAGCTCTGGAAAAGGTTCAATTTTAATTTGGTTTTTTGAAAATTTTAGTAATTTTTCGAACTAATTGTTATATATACACAATTATTTTATTTTAAGTTGAGTGTTGATTTCAAACGCATGGAAGAGGAAATGAAATCAATGCGAGAGAACACTACGAAAGAAAATGCTAATCAAAATAAAGAAGTTACTGATAAACTTCAGACGGAAGTGACGCATCTTAGAGAAGCAATGGCAAAGGCAATTTCCTTATCTAAAATATTGCTGTTTTAAGAAATTTGAAATCAAATAATATTTTGTTGTTTTTGATGATTACAGTCAACGCAAGAAAACATATTGACAATTAAAGAAATGAAAGATGATACTAAAAGACTAATAAAAAATGTACAAGAGGAAAGTAAAACACAAATAGAAAACATCCAAGCGCAACAAACGAAAGTGCGTAATTAATTCTCCAAAGGATGTAATTTAAAAAAAATAATATTGTTGCTAATTTTCGTGAATTTTTAACAGGAAATACAAAGACTAGAATCGAGAATTAAAGAATGCAAATGTCAATTGGACAAAACCAAAACAGATCATCAATTAGTTAGTAACTTTAAACATGGATTACTTTTAAACATTCGTAAAATAAAACATACTGCTGCGAATTAAATGTTCATTCATTGTTTGACTTTTCGCTAGGAAATTAAAAGACTAGAAACTAGAATCCAGTCAAGCAAAAGTCAAATCAACAAAACTATGACAGAACATCAGTCAGTAAGTAAATATAATGTATAACATTTAGGGTAGTTTTTATTAAAATTGGTGGCCGAAAAAATTAAAATGTTGAGAATGAAATAATAACTGATTGTTTCAATTTTCAATATAGGAAATAGAAAAGTTGGAAAGTGCTCACGAAAAACACGTTCAACAATTGACCACCAAAATCGACGTGTTGGAGTATCTACACCTAGGTAAATGTTTATTATTTTATTCACGATGTTTCAATAACATTTATTTCGTTTTTTGTTCTGGTTAACAGTAATTTTTATAGTTATTTTAAAGAAATTCCACATGAAATTCTGTGATTTTTGAGTGTTTAATGGTGGTTATTAAATATTACGTTAAAACGAGTTCATCTTATGTTTAGCTTATAAACAGCGCTTTCAATTCTTTCAACTTTGTATGAATACAATACTGGCTTCTTGACCTTCGACCTGTTAATATTATTTCTGCTTAAATTTTGACACAAATTCAAACTTCATAATTTACAGATAATATAAGTTTTAATGCTTAGTACTATATTAAAATGCACGCCAAAATTAAGTGACGCACATTTCGAAATTCGAATGTTTGCAAAAACGAACATTTATTTTACGAACTTTATATTTTTGTAAATTTTCTAAAATGTTTAAAAATTTTAAACTTTTTTCACAATTCTAAGCATATTTCAACATTTTAAACATTCTTTAAAAAATGTCGAACATGTTTTAAACAGTTGAAATGTTTTTAGAAATAGGAAACATTTTAGTCTAATTATCGTTCTTAGAAATTTAAAACGTTTTTAGAAATTTGGAACGTTTTTAAAACATTTAGAATTTTTAAAGAGTATATTAACGATTTCCCAATATCTTAACTTCTTTTAAAAAAAAGAAGCACTTTTTAAAAATTAGAAACGTTTTAATAAATTTAAAATGTTTAAATAATATGTTAACATTTGTAGAAATTTGGAATGTTTAAAACGTTAAAATATTCAAAAACAGCTCACCTTTTTTAAAACGTTTAGATTTGTTATAAACGCTCGAAATTTCTAAAAATGTAGCAAATTCCTACAGGTATATAAAATTTCTACAAATTTTTGAAATGTTTACATGTGTTCAAAACTTCTAACAATTTTTGAAATTTCCAAAAAAATGTTTTTGATTTCTACTACTGTTCCAAATTTCTGAACACATTTAAATATTATTAAAAATATATTCAAACGTTTTTACAAATGAGATTGGTTTTTTCTACAAATGTTCAAAATTTCTAAAATTATTCAACCATTTTACATTCAAACACTAAAGTAAAAATTTCCTAAACTTTTTAAAAATTTATAACCTTTACAGAAATTGTCAACGTTTTTAGAATATTTGTGCGATTTTTTAAAATATAAAAACACCTATAGAAATTTGGAACACTTGTAGAAATTTCGAAAACTTTTAGAAATTTTTAAAACCATATCTAAGCCAATTTTTTTTTCTCGTTAGATGTTCCAAAATAAAGAATATTATTCAAATTTTAGAAAATAATTTGAAATGTCAATCGTGATTGCAAATTTAAAATAATTGAAAAAAACAACATGAATTCTAAAACTTTTTGCAATTTCATTCATTGTGTAACATTTCAAACCTTTAAGAAAATTTTAAAAGTTTCATAATATTTCCACAGTTTTTAAAAAATTTTAATGTTTTTTAAAATTTTAAAAACTTTTCTGAATTTTGAACATCTTTATTAATTTCCTAATTTTAAAAAGTTTCCTGAATCTAAAACATTTCTTCAGAATTATGAACAATTTCAAGAATTCCGCAGATTTCTTATAATTTCGAATTTTTTTCTCGAATTTCGAACGTAGGTTTCCCGAATTTCGAAGATCCTAGAATTTCAAACATTATCCTGAATTTTGAACCGTTCCCAAATTTTTCACATTTTTCCAAATTTCGAACGTCTTTCTGGATTTCGAACATTTTTTTTAAAAGTGTGAAAAAAATAATCCGAAATTTCTAATATTTTCCAGAATTCGAACTGTCAAATTTTGAACATTTCTCAAAATTCCGAAAACTTTTCCTGAATTCTGAACATTTTGCAGAATGCTGTAGGTTTTTCATAATTTCGATTTTTTTCCAGAATTTCGAACAATTTTAAAAATTTCGAACGTTTTCTCGAAATCCGAAAATTTCCCTGAATTTCGAACATTTCCTAAATTTTTTTACCTTTTTTAGAATTTCAAACGTCTTTCTGGATTTCGTAGATTTTTTTAAAAATTTAAAAAAATTATTTGAAATTTCTAACATTTTGCAGAATTCGAACATTTTTCCAAATTTTGAACATTATTCAGAATTCCTAAAATTTTCACGAATTTCGAACATTTTTTCATATTTCAGAAAACTTTTCAAGAATTACGAAAGTTTTCCGAAATTCTGTAAATTTTCCAGAATTTCAAACATTTGTAACAATTTCGAACATGTAATAAAAATGAACACTTCCGTAACCCGTGACATGACGTAATGAAGTTTCAACTCCTTGCTGCGTTCACTAAGCGAGGAAGTGACGCGTACATTCTATGTTCTAATTACATGTTATGACTTAATTTAAGAGTAGAATTTCATTAGAATGTTTTAGTGGTCACGTGTCTCGTTTATGTACGTGACACATTACACAATTCTGATTTCGTACGATGTCCTTTTTAACAGATGATGGCGGGGACATTCTTCCGGATGTATTTATTTGGAAAATACAAGGAATTACTAAAATTATGAAGAAATTGGTGAAAAAGAAACCATTTACGTATGAGGGCGAAGATTATTTCACTAATCAAAATGAAGAGCAATTTAGGCCAGACATCTACACTAGTATGGATAATGAATACGTTAATATTGATCTTGAATTTATGGCTGCTAACAGTTCAAAGCCATATTTACATTCAAGGAGATTTTTTTTGATCGATCAAAGCACATCAATGAGAAAAAATAATGTGGAAATGATTGATAGACCAGAGTGTAAAATGAATTCTGCCAAAGACATGATGGCACAATGTTTCTGTCATACGCGGTTTTTTCCTCCCCGTCTTTTGCAAGGTGAAAACAAGTACGTGAAAAACGACGAAATTATAATTAAAATGATCTTGGAGCCAGTTGCTTTTCTGTGGAAGAAAATCGAGGCTCAAGATGGCGTCTTTTTGTGGCGAATCAACGATTATTCAAAAAAGAAGAGAGATGCAATCGATGGGGTTAAATTGTGGTTAACGAGTAAACCATTTAAAACGAGTCACGTGGGATACACGGTGCATCTTGAATTGCATTTAAATGGCGATGGCAGTGGCGAGGGAAAATATATCTCGATATATTTACGTTTTCTTTTGGGAGAACATGACGACTCACTTCCTCTTCCGCTTAAATGCAAATGCACTTTCTGTTTAATCGATCAAACTGATTCCCCGACGAAGGAAAATATATGCGAGAAATTTACTCGTGAATTTAAAGAGATTGATTTTCATAGGGGAGTTAAAAAATTTGTTCTGCAAAACACTGTAGAAAGTTCGAAATACTTAAAAAATGATTCCATCGTAATTCAAACGACTGCAAAAATTTTATAAACTAAAATGCCCTCGACTTAGATGTTGGTTTCATTGCTTATGATTAATTTGCAATTAATATTTTGGAGCACAATTTCCACATTACTTTGCAAAATGAAGTGACGCTGTACTTTTCAATTTATTTAATTTCTATTTTTGTGAACTTCTTTATTTCTATCTTTTTTTATTATTAATTTACTTGATGTAATTATCCATTTACAGTACTTGTATAAAAAAATGCTATAGTGAAATAGTTCTAAATGCAATTCTTTTCATTGCTTTGCATATTTTGACTGATCATAACTGTGATGTTTCCTCCAGTAATTTTATACGAGCGCTCATAATAAAACGTATCTTCTGCCTATAGTGGTCATTTTGTGAAAGTTTCTTTCAGCTTGGTTATCTTAAGAAAATAGAAAGTTAGCTGAAAAATGTAAAACTACGAACAAATTTGGAGAACAGCCATTAGTTTTATTCACTAATTTTGAAGGATAAAACTTCAGAAATGTGTATATTGCCAATTTTTCACACTTGCTTCTTCATAATATAATTTCATATATTTCATTGTTTATTCAGTGGAACCTCGTTAAGACGAAATCCGAGGGAAGGTACTATTTGTTCGTTTAAAACATAGTTCGCATTATCAGAAGTCAAAAATAAGATTTTAACACATTGTACAATCTGTTAAAAACAATGAATGCGTATTTTCTCAATATACAATGTTTTTTTGCACAATCTATCGAAATACGAGATAACTTCTATCTAGAATGATTCGTTATTAAACATTTTTTATAGTTTCTTTTT
>JAQGBX010007069.1:0-11811 GCA_034698745.1 Megaphyllum sjaelandicum | reverse complement strand
TACACTCGGAGTGCCCGAGTGTACACTCGGGTGCTCCGAGTGTACACTTTTATGACAAGTGGAATTCGCCATTATATCAGTACAGCTCTTTTTGATGTTAGTTCAGCACTTACTGATGTCAGTTCAGCTCTTACTGATGTCAGTACTAGCTCTCACCGATATACCAACTCTATACTAATAAATCATTACGAGCGGTACTAACATCGGTAATACCTGTGCTGAAATGTGTACTGAGAAGTGTACTAACATCAGTAAGGCTGTTCTGACATCAGTAAGATACATTATGATATGGGTTAATATCAGTATTTGGAACTTTTTCTATACTAATTCTTCGACCAGGGGAATTCCGTATTCGGAAATTACACATTTTCGATTTAATCATATGAATTATATTACTTTTAAACGAGCTTTAGATAATATTGACAAAGTCTCGTTATAAGGGAGAATTTCCCGTTGAATTTTGCGGCACTTTTACGTTCATACACGTGGGGTAGGAATTTTAATCGAAATTTTGATGAAACTTTAGTTCTTATCGTTAAATTAATTCATTTCTGGTAATGCCAACTACGATTTAAACGAACAAATTTTGACGTTACGTGGAATTGTTTAATGTTTTTTTTTATGTTTTTAAATATTTAAAAAAAATTCAGTCAACCCACTTCTACTTCTATTGCATAGGCCTACTGCTTTTCATAAACTTCAAATTTAAGAAGTTTTCTGTTTATTCATGGAATTTTATCGTAAAAGTTTGTCTGTTAAAATTATAAGCTAAATGAAGACATACATCTACAATGATTTTTGAGGATCTTTTATTCTTTTAAATATTTCACAAGCATTTTTATTAGACTAGAAGCCGCTTTACTTACATTTATTTTAATCTGATATATGTATTAAAAAAAACAATTTATTTTGGCACAGAACTGGAAGATGTCTAATCTGTCGCTTCTGCTTCCCGCCCTTATGGCGGTCATCTTGGTCCCTGGATGCGAACTTGCTGTGATCGTGCCCAGAGCAATGGCACCGGGAATATTTGGTGATATAAATGTCGTCAACAGATTATTGAATCTGATTCGAGATATTTTTAAAAACCCCTTCAGGAATGTGATAGGAATGTCTTGTTCGGCTTCTGTTGGCTGTAATCATGGATACACATGCGTAGCAAAAATCTGTGTCTGCATTTCGTTTCCAAACTGTGCTTAGTGTACATTAAATTTCCGCGATCATTTCAAAAACAGCTATGTGGGTTTTAATGAAATTTTGTTAAGAAATCCACGTAAGCGTTATCTATTGTTCAAAAAAACGTCCTTTTTGGTAATTTATTGTTGGCATCGAGTATATATATGCGGACGTATATTTCATACGTTTACTTCTCTCCATCTTTCAAACTTTCAACGTCCGTTTCTCTAATGACCTTTCGACTCGTAGGTCAAACGTTCATACATTACTCGGATCTTAAACGTGTCAGGCATTTCTTTTCCTGAAATACCTTGGAAAGTTTTAAAAAACGCTGCTGATCATGAGACAGTCTCCTCAAAGTCCATTTTTGATTTCTAATTTTAAGCGAGTATAGGTTTTTTAAAAATATATTTTAATTTTAAAATTTGTTCAGGAATGATGGAAGATTTTCTTCTAACAAATTTCATTGAAATTCATATAACCATTTGTAATGCTATAAATGATTGTGTAAACTTAATAAACACCTCTTGTATTAATGCACTACCATTTGAAGCGAATTCCCACACCTAAATCAAAATAACTTTAGATAGATATATAAACATATTTCTGATGTGTAAAATGCTTTATCAAAGTTATTTGCCTTTTTTTAATAAGAAAATATGGTACTTATCTATTATATCGACTACCTGGAAAGCATAACCTGGAAAGCATTGAAGCTTTGCATGGAAACGCATCGGGTTTTTCATTTTCGCTAATCAAATTCCTTATGTAAATGTTGGTTAGGTATTTGAGGAATGTTGATATTCAGCAAGGCCTGTGAGCTTCAATGCTTTCCAGGTCATGCTTTCCAGGTAGTCGATATAATAGATAACTACCGAAAATATATTTTATCACTATGCAATATCAGTGCAATGCTTATGCATTCAGGTATGCACATACATGTATATGTAGAAAAATAATACATATATCAACATAATCAAGGGATACTATGCATTAATGAGAAAATAAGTAATGGAATGTTTCACACATAATAAAATGAAGACAGAAGGTAACGACATTGCAATGCTCAATGCTACATGTATGGCGTGCCGGAAAAAAAGGATAGTGGTTCGGATTTACAAGGCAATTCTAACACGATTTCTACAAAAAAAAGGCATATGCTAGAGTAGTATTCAGTAATCAGTGTGTCCTCCTTTGTTGTAATCAACTGCTTTGCAACGGTTTGGCATATTTAAGATGAAGTGGTCAACATCCCTTTGAGGAATGCCCCTTCATGCTGCTAGGAGAGCTGTTATCAGTTTAGACCAGGTATCAATTCGCATACCTCTGTGTATTGTTTCGTGCTGTGCAATATTTCACATGTTAAATCAGATTGAGATCTGGCAATTTAGCTGGCCACCAAAGAACATAGATTCCCTAAGCATTCAACCTGATGAGTACAGCACAGGACACATGAGGACGAGGAGGTCTTCAAATACAATTCATATAGTAATTTATCTCCCAATGATGTTATACAATTTCTACAGGCTGTGTAATAGAGTGGTTTTACGGTATTCCTTGTTATGGCTTCATCAATAGAAAACAAACCAGTCAATATCTCCAACGTTGGTCTCGTACTCCGGTGATACAGAACTGGCAAATCCGAAGAAAACATCTATACTGTAGTCGAAGGCTCACATATTAGACAAGTTTAGCGTTGTATTTACGATTTTGAAGGTGCCCCAATCACTGGTATGTGATATCTCACACGTTGCCACTGGTACGGTGCGAATGGACTGGAAGTACACGTGGAGGAGACCGGTACTCGTGGAATTGTCAGGACCTCTGGATGACCGAACTGTTATCCCTACAGGGATTCTTTGAAACTCAAAAAAGTAATAGCCTACAATATCGCCGATGTTACTGTTAGCTATTCTAACTACATCGTGGTCACTGCTCAAACTAATTCCAAACTGATAATCGAAAGTCTCAGCTTCTGTAGTTATGTAGGCCCTAAGGATCTCTTGAATCCACCAGAAGCATTTCGGCTATCATCGACACTGTTATTGTGAGACTGAGGAGTTTGAGAAAGGACATGGTGAAAGTTTTAAGTCTGCAAAGTTAAAGTTTCTGAATCGAATAATGCTGATGCGAATGTGATGAAAAAAACAATGATTTTTTCGATCTTATATATTCGAGGGATGCTTGAAGTTATCTTAAATTGATTGGTTCAAGAGGTTTCTGTGGCAACAGGATATAAAGTATCTCCAAGTTGTCAGATTATGGTACCTTGCACTACAGGCACCAAGAGGTAAATTGCTGAAAAGCACTTGACATAATCTTAAACGTGTATCGGAATATGAGAAGATTTGTACTGCTTGATTGACATGTGCTTTGAAATGTCAGTCAATTGTCAGATATAAGCACATATGATTTTAAGAATCATTGTGTAAATTCAAGAAAAACACTTGAGATTAACTTTAAAATTATCTAGTTGTTTATCCCAAATTTAAAATTGCACTGATCAAAGAGGCGTCCTGTAGTGCCTTAATCTAAAATCTTTTATTTGTTTAAAAATGCAATTACCATCACGTATTTCAAAGAAATTCACTCGAAAAAGGCAATGAAATATCTAATGGCAACGTTTAGGAATGTTTAAATTTGATAACTCAATCGAATATCATGGTACAAATGCAGTCAAACTCTGCCTTAGTAATATCTTACCAGGACCTGATTGGCTTGTTGTCTATCCAATTGCAATCAATGTTTTATGTCTCCTTATAGCACATATGTGTTATCCACGAGCAGTCTTTTTATGTGATTTGAATTCCAAAGATTAATAGTGAACATTTGTCATCATGATTCACAAAATTTATTTCTAAGTCTGTGCCAAATCATATGGGATCCATTATTCGAAATCGCCATGTATCGAACATGTAAAGCTAATGCGACTTAGCATATAATATAAGCATATTTGTTCTACATGTATAATACAAGTAATTGCAGAATAAGAATACCTGAATTTGTTACCTGAAAAATGCAATATCACTGTACGCTGCTGCGTTATGCATCATTGCTAACTTTAGAGATGTAAGGAAACATTAGCATACTTCAATTATTCTTAAATAGACTGCAATTGTTTCTGATAAAAAAAATTCTGCCATTCTGCATTATACTTAATATAAGATTTTGCATTCTAGCTTTAAAGAAAAGCAGAAACTGTAATTGCGGAAGGCTTAAACATTCATGTAAATCACGAAGTTACATAACACCTAAATTGATTTAAAAATATACTATTTTTTGGTATTATTAGTTTAAGTAATCATTGCTCATAGCAATCAGGTTAAATTTCGTATAGAATTTCGACAACGATGATTTCACGAAATTATTACACTTTTCGGATATAACGCATTACAACTGTCCTCGATCGATCGCCATATGTAAATGCATGCTTTTTAATTTAAATCGTGATTAATTATTAAAAATGGAACAAGTTAATATCTCCCACGAGGTTTTTATACTCTTGGCTCATAGAGCTGGAAAGCTTAAAGTAAACATCTATAGGCCTACACTAGCTTCAAATACTATAAAGTTTGACCAGCCTAACGTTGTGTTTGTGATTCAATGCAATTGTCCTTTCGCTCTGATATTCTTGTCAGTATGGTCATTTGACTTTTTTATTGACTTGATTTATTGATTTCTTACAATTGTAATTAAAAAAACGGAGACACTAAACTTTGTAGTACATGTAAACATATATTTATTTCAATTACTCAGTTGCGAAACGCAAAATAATTAAATTTATACAATTATTGCGTTTGAGGGCAATTCATTTTTAACAACATTTCATATAATAATAGTTATCGTGATTTCACACAATTGTAACATTTGTTATAGATATAAAGTTTTACGGTTTACTTTTCATACGAGTGTGATATATCAATCTAGAATATGATTAGTAGAAGACAAACCGGTCAACATTTCCAACATGGTTTTCATACTCTTCGATTACAGAGCTGGTAAATTCCAAGTAAACATCAACACCACTGGCGAGGGATTTCACGTGTGACATATCAAGCGTTGTATTTACTGTTATAAAAGTTTGCCAACTTCCCGTGTAAGGCATCTCACAAATAGCCACAGGTTCAGAACGAATTGAGCCAAAATGTACTTTGATGAGGCCAGTACTGAAAGAATCTTCATGAGCCCTGGATGACTGAACTGATATTCCCACGGGTGTCCTGTTGAAGCCGATGTTGTAGTAACCAGCAATATCGGCGATGTCAATATAAGCGAGGTAATCTGGCCCCACGGTAATTCCAAAATTGTAATCAAGACTCTCGGCTTCAATTGTGGCGTAAGCATCTCTTGAAGCGTCTACCTGCAGATACATGAACACTTCGACATTCATCAAAACTGTTAGTGCTAAACTGAAGAGTTTCAGAAAGGCCATGGTGAAGTTTTAACTCGGCAAATTTGAAGTTGGTCACTCGAAAAATGCTGATGCGAATGTGGTGCAAAATAAAAAATTGTTGGACCTTATATACTAGAAAATAATCTTAAAAATGCAGGGTTGAAGTACCTGATCTAAAATGATAAGTGTTGTCTGATTGGAAATGAGCGTATACCATATGGTATATTTCAAAACAATCATTGGAAAATTACGTTGAACTATATATCGATTGGCAACTTTTTTGAAAAAGCTCGATTGACATCTCAATGTCACAACATGCCACAAATGTGCAAACTTTTCCTCGGTGATGTATCATCGTGACCTGATTGGCTTACTGTTGGCCCAATATGGCAGCTCATAATTCTTGTCTAAAAATTTCCAAAATATTACTGGTACACATGCATTAATGTTTAATTTTTTTAAAAGGATTTAATTAGTTTCTTAATGATTTTTTTTTAATCCGAATTTTATGAAAATTCATCGCATATTAAATGATTGTGTAATTAACACTGTATTAACAGTGGTGCACAAATATTTAAAACTCGGTAACTTTAAACTCCAATATTGCTCCCATGAGTCTGGTAAAGACGTAGTTCTTCGTTAAAAAGTTGGTTATTAAATTGACATCATTTCAAACGAAAACAACTGAGAAATACACAAGTGCAGTTGACACAAATTTATTTCATTGACTGAATTAATTAAGTTATATTTTAAGGTGTGAAATTTTTTCAATTATTGTTTGATAGAAAAACACCTTAGTTTGACAATAATTGTAATGATTACATTATGCATATTTCATTGATTTTACACAATTAAATTACATTTCCTTCATCGGTATTCGTATTTTTCCATACAAGCTCGGTCGTGTAATCGTGGACATTTAATAGAAGACAAAATAGTCCAAATCTCCAACGAAGGTTTAATACTCTGGAGATACAGTGCTGGAAAATTCGAGGAAAATGTTCGCAGCAGTATCAAAGGCTTTCATATGAGAGAAATCAAGCGTTGTGTTTACGATGACGTAAGTGTCATAATTACTGGTGTATGGTATCTCACAAGCTGCTACAGGTACGGTGAGCATGGAGTTCCAGTAGACGTTGATGAGGCCAGTACTGGTAGAATTTGCATGCTTTCATCGCCACAGTTAAGTTCACCAATTTTAAATCCACCACTTGTATCTGAGCCATTGTTTACAAAAATACCATAGTTATAATCCAGACTTTCTGCTTCAATTCTTGCAAACGGGTCCCTTGCGTCCACCAGAGACACTTCGGCTATCATCAACGCTGTTAGACTGAAGAGTTTAAGAAAGGCCATTCTGAAGATTTGATTTTTAAAAGTTGAAGTTCTTCACTCGGATAATGTTGATGCGCATGTGATGAAAAAATATTTTTTCGACCTTATATTTACTCGATATACGCTTGAAATTATCTTAAATTTGTTGCAACGGGCAACCTGTTGAAACAGGTTATATCTAAAACGTCAACTTTTCAGATTGCAATACCTTGAACTTCTGGAACCATGACGTGAATTGATGAAAAACACTCGACATTATCGTAAACTTGTATCTAAATGTGAAGATTTGTCATATTTGATTGGCATATGCAATAAAATGTCATATAGATGTAGTTGTCAGATAATGGTACCTTTTGATTTTAGGAATTGTTGTGCGAATTCAAGAGAAATTCTTGAGATTATACTTCTAAATACATATGTACTCATAATGGTTTATCCAAACATGTACTTTAAAATTGCACCGGCATGTGGCTTCCTATGGACCATAATCTAAAACGATAACTTTCATCTGATTATGATTGCACTTACCATCACGTATTTCAATAAAAATCACTTCAAAATGACATTGAAATATACTGTAAATTGGCAACATCAGGAATATCTCTGAGGCTTCTGCACAAATGAATTCAAACTCTTCCATGGACCAGATTGGTTTAGAAACTATGAACGTTTTAGAACTTTGTATAAGTCTTGCAAATATTGTATGAGTATTTTAATACTATACATTTTTATTGACAAAGATTGTTTTTGATATTTTTGTCTATATTTAATTTTTATATGTTAGTCTGTCAAAAAATACACAAGATATACAATATTTTGAATTTGTCACAGTTTTCGGATTATTCTGATTCTAGGTATCCTACTTCAATTGCTTAATTTTTTAGGTTTGATCGATGGTTTACCGAATTGTTAAAATTGGAGAAATACACTCCAGCAAAATTACCCCCATTTTTGTTTCTTGCCTTAAAATAATCAATCTCGCAAAGCTTCAAAGTTTATTAGCATTTCCCACTTCCATCCAAAAGGTAATATAATATATATATATATAAAACTTGGACCCTTAATTTCATGCCAAATTGGATGCAACCTTTTCGCTCACTAACAGGTGTTTAAATTTCGCACAAGCGATCATGCATGTCGCAAAAACATGGGAAACTCGGAAATTAATTCATCAGACATTTTGTCGACCCTTTAATCGGGATTTTTCATTATCCAGCTATTTTTAGCAGACATTAAATCAGACATTTCTTAGTCCTTAATAACGTGCATTTTTTCGTCAATTTACTTGGGTATTTTTAACAGACGATATGTTTTCATTTTGTCAAATCGTGTCTTTTTTTGTGGAATTTAATCAGATTTGTTTTTAAAAATTTAATTCGTAGACCTACATTCAGTATAGTTGTTTGTTTTTTTGGATAATAAACAACACATTTTTTTTGGAAATTCTATCGAACAAATAATTGGACATTTTAATTCATTTTAAGCTCCAAAATAGCCCCCTGATTTCTGGATAAGACGTTATAAATGTTGACTATATATATGGAATTGATGGCATTTCGAAATAAAAATGATTGATAAAGACCTATAACAAATGCAGCTGATACTGATATACTTTAATAAATAAATATTTGATATACTAAAATTAATAGAACGTATAAAATCATTCCAATTATCGTTCCTCTAATCGGTTTTATTTTATATAAACAAATGAGGCAAATACATTATAAATTAATACATTAATAAAATAACAAAACAACCATACTTTATTAATAAGTTTTTATTTTAATTTTTTCTTAGCTTATAGCCTATACTGCGAGACATTTTCCTACTTTTAACTGTCCGAAAAATAAAAAAAAGTTGGCAACTAATTGTTAGGACAGCAACACAAAATTGCAAATATATTGAAATTACGAAGCTAGTAATATCAAAACAAAGGAAACCTTAAGAATTTGATAGAAAAATTAACTTAAGTTTAATAAATTAAACATTAAGCAATCACCAATGGTTCAATGCAATAACTGCTATACTATTGTACAGTACATAGCTTTAAACATACGACTTCCTTCTTAACCTTTTATTTTAAAAATAATAAATACTAATGCGCTCTATTTTGTTCCTTAATTATTTGATCGATATAATTTTGACGTGAAATTTTCAACTAATTTACTACCACTTTTTGCCAATTTTTATCAACTGTTAAAAACAATGAATATATAAGCATTAAATCAGACTTCATATCCAAATCGCAAACAAAATATTAAAGATGAACTAATATAACTTTCCATTATTCTCGATTAGGTCCCAATTATGGAAAATTAAACATTATTTTGATGCTGGGGTCTATCCTGTCTGACTGTTTAGCCTTGACTTAATTTGTTGAATGATTCACCTGCCAAATGATACTCCCTACTTTGGCTGTAGTGTAAATAATTCAATCGAATTGTCCAACTATTATTAATAATAATACTTTTTTAAATATGTCTAATGTAGATACTTTTTAGGTAATGAAAGGTTACAAAAATTTACTTATTACTTTTGACAATATGTGAAAAAGCATTTTACACCAAGTAATTTTTCTTTATAAGTTGCTGCACTTTTCCATTCACATTAGAAGGGTAGGATGTTATCAAAAATTTTATATGTTAAAGTCATGAAGTCATTGTTGAAGTCAAGTTTTTCTGACTTCTTAAGCCATTTCAGATTCTTATAACCGAGATCAGACTGTAATAATAGAAATTATTTCGTAGTACATGTATTTACACCATATGATTCGTGCAAAAAAAAAAACGTTAGGCTTTGCAGTAATATATTTTCCAGGCGCAATTTTTATGGTAATAAAAAAAACGCAAAGATATTTTGAACTTACCCAAAAATTCCCGGAATCAAAGATTTTTTATTGATTGCTGAACGAACTGGCTGCAGAATATCAAATCTTTTCGTAGAATTTTCTATATTTTTGTATTTTATGCCGTTGATGTATTGCCAATGCCATTGCAGGGAAAACTCCGACCCAAACTTAGTTTTACTTACCATTACACATTATCAAAAATGGGTAGAAACGAAGTCCAGAAGTCGAAAACAAACTGCGCAGTGGATGCAGATTATCAGTAGCGTTATGTAACTGAATCAATAGATATAAAACAACAACACATTTTATTTATGATTAATGCGAGACAGTTTTGCGAAAGCCTCATTTGTGACGTCAACTGGTGTTGACACTGTCTCGCCCTCGCTCCGAAATGCAAATACTGCATACTGCTGGAAGCTCTGCCTCATTAATATTTTATTTACAATCCTGTCATGGCATTCGTCGTTATTTAATTTAGATTGATTGATCGCCATCTGGTGTATTATTCATCTATATCCTTCTGTATTAATTTCATTGGTATAAAAACTTGGAAGAGTTTTCGAAAAATTAACACTTGTTGCAAAGATTGCAGTCCAAGCGTATCCCAACTTTGTTGCTCCTTCAATTTTGCTGACTGGTAATTAGACTTTTAATTATATTGCTTTATTATAGTTAAGGTAAATGTATATTGGAACTCGGATAAGTGAAAACTTGACAGGGCAAGAAAGAACTAGCTGTGGCATTAATCCGGCTTTACAGCTATGCCGGTTATCCATAGCAGCGCTTTTTTGTGTGGTCCTTTTATGTGCAGAGCATTGAAGTACGAGTATTTATTGGACAGTGAATGCCGCTTAATTCGATCACGTTGGTTCCAGCGATTTTGATTAAAGAAAGCGATTTTGATTGAAGAAAGCGATTTTGTTTGCTGCAACAGCTGAAATGTTTTTTTCTGAATTCCGCAGAAAATCGATCTGAGTACTGCCGCTTATGCATTGCTTGTGCATTGACCAAACGTGTCCGGGAAAATTTGATCGAATTAAGCGATGAGATGATCCAATTAAGCAGCTTTTTTAAGTTTTTAAAATCCGTTTAGAAGGTTCTGATTGAATAAAATGGCTGATCGAGTAAAGCGGATTTCACTGTAACTAAATAATTTTTTTTTTAAATTTGTCACATAATGCTAATTTATTTAGTTGTAAACCGCTGTTTCTCAACTAACAATCCCTAAAATGCTCGTACTTACTCTCGGTTTCTAATTATTTTCAATAACTATAAAATTCGTATTGTATATTATTAGATTTTCAAACTAGTGCCAAAAAAACTTTGTAAATAATCAGGGTTAGCTAAAAGTCAGAGAAATTAATGAACTAATGTTGTCGCGATACAACATTTATGCTACTATATACGTGGATAGCTCAGGGCCCATTTACAAACTTTTAAAATTTTTCCAAATTTTAACTTAACACACAACCAAGAAACATATGAAACATATCTTGTACATTTACAAAAACTTACATGTAGATGTCATTATGTTTAAAAGTATTATAATTATTGCACGTAGTGTAATTAATTCCAGTAAGTTGGGAGAGTCAGTTAAGTTTGACACGCCATTTAAGTCAGCGCCTGCAGTTGTTTTCTTGTCAAATTACATGATGACGAAAACTAATAAAAAAGTCGATGATGACGTCATTATCAACATATTAATTAATAGAATGTTCGTTAATGATGTCATTACCTGCATTTAACAAATTTCGTCATCATCCAACATTTTATAAATGCATGATGTAGGCCTAGATATCAGAATTCAATTAATAATGGCATGGTCTGATTTTCTATGAATAACGTCATCATCAACATTTCCATAAATGGCTTCATCAATTACTTTTTTAAGTAGAATTAATGAGACATTTTTCAAGATTTTTGAAATGTCTGGCACTTTGTACCTATACTTCTTATTCAAGCCTCGAAAATTTGTAATATTATTGTAGGGAATATTTGAGTAATGTTCGCTCCCCATGAATATGCGCGTGTTGCGCGCAAGTTTCCAGCGCTTTAATCG
>JAQGBX010007068.1:0-11813 GCA_034698745.1 Megaphyllum sjaelandicum | reverse complement strand
AAGTGTCACAGATGACAAACATGTGCCATCAGATAGTGGTAAGATAGTAGATCCTAAAACCATAAGAAATATCCTACATACAGGGTTCAGTATTATGGGTGAGCAGCAAGTGAAAATCAGGCATCTCTGAGACTCGGAGGCCATACAAAAAGCATGATGAGAGTCACATCATGGTTTGAAATTGCACAGGTAACACACTTTATTGATGGTAACATGACAGCAGAAGTGTACATCGACATTTTGCGCCATAATCTGAAAGTTTGTTCACAATATATGGGGCTGGAAAAAACTTTTTGTATTTCAGCCAGGGTGGAGACCCCGAGCAAAATGCACGAAAAACCAAAGAATGGACAATCTACCATGCATGCACTTCGTCTGCTTGGAACCCCTCCACAGGGTTGAACCCAATTGAAAATTTGTGAAGAGTTTTGGACAGAAATATTTGAAAAAAAGAAAATTACGTCATAGGAAAGCTGAAGACTGCATTGCTAGAAAAATGGCAGAACAATTCCAAAAACAACTAAAAACATAGTGGAATCCACCCCCAGACGTCTCCAGGTAGTGATGGAGGCAAATGCACTTCAAACAAAGTATTAATTTATGTCATAATTGATGATGTCATGTAATTTTGCCAATACTTTTTGGGTTTGGTATTTTTAGTTTTTGACGTTTATTTAAAATGTTTTGTAAAACTCTTTCAAATCAACTTGGAGAGATATATTTCAAAAAACTATTTTTCACAAGATGTACATGTACATGTATATTCCAGTTTTTAGGAAAACTAATTTATTTTTGAGTTTTTTTTAAGAAACGGCCGGGTATTGCCAATACTTTTTGGTGCCACTGTAGAAGTATACAATTTTGATCGCCATGACTGCGTTGAATTTCCATGACTTTTTCAAAATAAGCCATTCTTCCCTGACTTTTCGCTAACTTTTCCCGACATTTTCAAGTTCCCTGACTTTCCAGGTTTTTCAGGTCAGGGGAACCCTGTCCAAATGGTTTTTTTAATTCATCGTGCATTATCTTACGGTATATACATGTACATGTATATTTCGCGAAGTTATAAAATAAATATATTTTAAATAATTAAACGAAATACGTATTCGTACATTATATTCGTGTAACGCACGATCGAAACATATTCGCAAATACATTTTTTGTCAAATTTTTAAAGATATATTTTTCCATATTGCATCGTGTAATAATACATTATTTTAAATTCATAACTGGATATTGCAGTAAATTCCTAAGCGCATTTGCTACGCATCGGGATGAGTAAATTGAAAAACATATTTTCTTTTAAAACATTTTACAAAACTTATCGAGAAAATAAAATGCATTTTCAATGTATTTTCATTTACGCGTATGTGTGCAGCCTGTACGTGTGTGTGGTTAAGGTTTTATTTCCCTTGTTAATTTTAGAAATGTCATATTGCCGAATTGATGAATGGGTAGTTTGTATAGTAGATTAATACGTGCAAAAACATCAATTGCCAAATATTTACATGCATAATAGGTTTTAAATCGGCGAAACCATATAGTACGTTTTCTAAACCAATTAGCGTGTCAATTTTGCGCAAGTGACTGCACCGTGCACTGTCAAAAGTGCCATTCGTAAAGCTTCAGTCCGAGTACCCCTATATGCTTGATAAAAAAAAGGCAGAGTTCTTTTTACCGAAAAATACAGAAACATCTTTAAAATAAACTTCTCTTTTCAAAAAAATTAGATCCACATTTTTGAGGACTTATCTTCGAAGCACTTCGCAGACTTTGATTACGGGCAATTGTTTCAGGCTCTTAAAAAACATGATTGGTTTTATCAATCTATAGCATAGTGATTTCATCTATGCATATAGGCCTGCAGTAGTTTAGGAACATGTTGAATTCGTAATAGATTAATTTAGGATAGGGGCCAACATCCTTGCTGAGGGTTGAATTACAAGCTGTCGGGAACGTGACAGACTGCTGTAGAAAAGTTTTCCTCCAAACTCATCAAAAACCCATTTTCGACCTGGGTTAGGAGGTCAGCACGTGACCAGACTGCTCATCAACATCCTTTCATCATCATGGCAACCTACGTCGAGTCAAAGGTCGCGGGGAACGTGCCAAGCATACAGGTGCACTTTCGTTCTCCTTTGACTCCAGGAGTGTCTTTTCTATAAAATCTGCATGGGTTGAGGTTTCAGCCAATTTCTCAAACATGAAAATGTCCAATAATTGAGATGTAACTCCATCTACATGTACTTTCATTGACAAAATCTGTTCGTTTAAATTAAACCGTGGTTCGTAATATCAGGAGTGATACAAAACGTGACTTCAACGATACAGTAAGAATTAAAGTTTCATCGACGTTTGAATAAAATCCTATATTTATACCGGTACTCCACGTACACGAATGGGAAGGTGCCGAAACTTTTAACGGGGAATTCCCCGCTATAGTTCATGTATATACCATAACTTTTTTTGTCACACTGTTTACTTTAAAGTTCGTTTTAACGAAACGTAGCTCGAATGCCGAGGAAGTTGCTCGACAATTCTTTCGTATTCGTATTCTACTTCATTCCGGAATACGTGTACTTTCTCAATCATCCCATTTGAGAAATTGGAAAATGACGAAAATGACGTCATTCTTTCGCAATTGACGTCCAATAGCACGAAAACCTGACTATAGATCGCCTATACATACAGTATTATTGACAAATAATGCATGCAACAATTTGTTGTCACATTGTCCAATTTAAGTTCATTTTAACGAAATGCGCAATGCTGGGGAACTCGAAAAATAAATTCGTAATATCCGAATTCGGAATTGGTCCTAAACGAAGAAATTAACATTATTGGTCCATGCCCTATGACGGGATTATACGAGTTCGTAATATCAGAAATTCGCATAAAGCGAAGTTCCACTGTATATTTTACAGGTTGTGGGGAGGACCTTGACCAAATTCAAACAAAGGAATCGATCGACGCTGACCAATCGATAGTTATCTGACTTACAGTCTAAATGACCCACGCCCACAGGGGCTTTATGTTATCTTTCGGTTACTTAGGAAACGGCCACTGTCCATAAATCACCGGCCAACTCCATTGGCCCAAATCCATCCAGTTGACGATATAATCGGAGAATTGATCTACATGTTCGAGAAGCGTAAACAAGAAGCCACGGCGTAACATATACATGTGCATTATTTCAATATTTGGAACGAATCAAAAATAACGCAATTGTCCGATATCGTGAGAAAGTACTCAATTTCAATCGTCGAATTCTGGGAAGGAAATTATGGCCAAATCGATTAGATTTCGACATGCATTCGTGTTCCGAGAATGAACGATGCTTTCGAATGAATTTCTATACTGAAGTTTCAAATTTCATTCTTTGGAAGTCTTACATTTGATCCATTAAATGTTAAAGAGACATACTGACAATCAAGCTGCCCACATCTAAAACATACCCTTTAAAGAGCCCCCCCCCTCCCTAAACGCTCAGTAATAATGTCATCTACTGTAATGACATTACCTCCAAAAATGTCGCATCATTACACTTTCATTACTTTTCAACGTTACACAATCAGAAGGTTCAGGACATTATTAATGAACGTGCATGTATATAGAGTCTGCTTCAAGAGTCGGTTTTCTTCAACTGTGTTTTCATTATCAAAATCTAACTTTTATACGCAGTAAAGTTTAATAAGTTCTGGATAAGTTTTATTAAGTCTAGGGGGTAGTTTTGGACGTCCCAAAAAATTCACGAAAATGGGAAATTTTCAATGAATTCAATTCTGAAAAACGTCATTTATACAAATTCTTATGCTGACGTCATTCATAAAATGTTGATGCTGACGTCATCATAGTAAATGCTATGATGTAGCCATTATTTGTAACGAAAGTTACTCTGAAATGCTTAACTGCATTTGAAAAAATGCTGAAGTTTTGAAATTTTTTTATTAAAACTAAACAGATAAATACTTTCCGGGTAAATATTTCAGCTTCATTATTGAACACAGTCGTCGTGGTGTATTGGTCCCTTTTGAGTACCCACTATGTCTATCCTCGTCATTTACCAATATGACAATATGAAACCTGAAAATACATGTATTGTCCACTTTATGTCACATGCTTGTTCCGCAGTAAACTATGAAACTTGGGCGAGTAATTGCAGATTTTTATTTATGAAACTTGGGCGAGTAATTGCAGATTTTTATTTATGCGAATAGTACGCTATAATATCATTTAATACCGTCCGATGTGCACACATGAAGCAATACAGGAATACATTTCGGGAAAGATATTTCAACTCGACAACACTATTCCATCCTATCACGTAATGTCATTCCTGACTGGCTATTAAACAGAAAGAAACTTGTGCTTGGCCGTAATTTGCAACCAAATGACGTCAGATTCTTTTCAGAAATAAGTTGCTCGGAATATGATCAATTTCTATTCTGGACATATATTTGCCAAGAAAATTTTTCCCAACACACGGGGAAATATTAACAGGCATTATATCTGGAAACAAGTTTCGGGATTTAAATTGTCTGGTGTTGGACAGCTTTTAAGATATTATAAATATTGTATTGGCAAATATATTTCGATCATGCGTTATTCAAATATATTTTTGTTGCGTCGCGGTGAAATACGTTTACATGGTTAATATATATTCAAGATTAAAAATCACGTCATTTACAAAAACATTTCGTATTCTTACCTAGCGACGCATTTAAAACATTTCTGATATGCAAAATATATTTACAAAGTCATTTACAAAATTAATTTGTTTTTAAAAACAAATTAAAATATAGATTTCTATTATTTGATAAGTTCTACGACGATAAATTTGAGGCTGTCATTATTTCCTGTATACGCAACATTTTAAACAAATGATAAAATACGAAAATCATGCTTCCAAACTGGTTTACTAGGCTTTCAAATGGTTTCATTTCATACATTTTACGGTTGGTAAGACCATAAAACCCTCTAGAAACCGGAACCATTATTAAAAAAAGATATTTATTCACGTTTTTTTTATCAGTTTGCAATCTACTAAATTACCTGTTGCATCGCCCATCATTCTAATTAACGTGTTATTAAAATCCAATTAGCGCGTGTTTATGTCAAAGCTTAATTTTCCAACATTTTTAATTGCCTGGTTCGTTTTGAAGGAAAATCAAAACCAAATTTGTTATCTGAAAAACCTTCAACAGGTTTACAGGACGTGTAAGGTATTGGTCATGGCCTTGGAATATTTTTGGAATTACTCTAAAAATTGAAACCAAAATTGCGTCCTGGAAAAGCTTTAATGCCATTGTTTGTTATATGGAATAATTCAATAACAAAATAATGTACAATGTTATATTTCATAACATTTCATTTGAACAACAAGCAATTGAAGTATTTCTATAACAATTTCGTTTTTTATTATTGGCCATATATAATTACAGGTAACCCAATGCAGTGAAACCTGATTAAGAAGAACTCGCTTTATACGAATTTCTGATATTACGAACTCATTTCCAGTCCCCGTCCTTAGGATTAACGGACTAATACATGTACAACGTGCGATCCATGTTAATTCCTTACGTTTAACACGAATTCAGGATTTGGATATTACCAATTTTCGGTTAAAACGGAATACATTTTCGAGTTCCCGAGCATTCGCGCTACGTTTCGTTACAACGAATTTTACCCAATAAGATAAAAGGTACATGTACATACATGTACTAATATTTACATGTACGTTATAATGGGGAATTCCCCGATAGAAGTTGTAGAACCTTTCAGTTCATATACACGGGGCGTAGATTTCATCGACACTTCGATGAAACTTTATAGGTCTTATCGCTGAGGGAAACCAAATGTTCAAGGCCCGTGATGATTCAGGCCGGCTCATTAAATATAAAAACTGTTATTATAAAACTATTTAGCTTTATATTTACCCGCATGAAAAACACGCCGATTACAAACCCAAACAGACTCAAGGTAGAAGCACCCAGGTGTTAAATAACAAGTTCGTCTTAAGATTAATCCATCAGATTTTCGGTGGCAGCAACAGCAAGATGATAAAAAAGATTGATTGAAAAATTGCAACTTGGACTGTTTGAGTAGCCTACCAGTCATTCAATCACTGCCCAATGAACAACAACGTCCAAACTACCATTAAGTCACCAGGAAATTATTGCCAAAATTCAACTTCCTGTTCAACTTCCAGACCGTTTTTGCCTCGCACTTCTTAATTGGGCTTCACTTTTTTCAAAACGGATGAGCATTAGGAAATAATGGGACAACGAAACGCAATTTGATGCTTCTATACCGATGCAATTACAACGAGATCTTATGAAGACGAACTCATTTAATGCAGTGAAACCTCGTTAAGATGATCCTCGAGTCACATCAGAATTTGTTCTTTTAAACCGTAGTTCGAATTATCGGAAGTCGGACAAAATGTGACTACAACGATAAGAACTAAAGTTTGAACAATGTTTGGATGAAATCCTACCCCACATATACGAATGCATGGGAAGATGCTGCAACTTTCATCAGGGAATTTCCAGTTATAATGTACCTTTTTTCACACTGTATAAAGTACGTTTGAACGTAACGTAGCGCTAATGCTCCTGTACTCGAAAATTCCTTCGTTTTAGTCGAAAGTTCGTAATATCCGAATTCGGAAATTGTCTTTAAACGAAGAAATCAATTATCATTCGTCTACGCTGGGAGCGGGAACTGGGAATGAGTTCGTAATACCTGACATTTCCAGGTTTTTAAACAAATTGGCATGAAAACCTTTATGAAAATTCAGAAAATGTTGAAATTGTTGAAAATTTATACTCTCATACTGTACGGTTGAGAATTTTGAGAATTTGAACTAAGAATCTCTGGTAAATTTTGAAAATTTCTCCTCGGAATCTGTTCAAAATTTTACGAATCTATACTCGAAAACAATTGAGAAATTTTTGCAAATTTGTGCTCGGAAAACGTGGAAAATTTCGCAAATTTATCCTCTGAAATTGTTGGAAATTTGTACCGAAGTTTTTTTTAAAAAAAAGTTTGCAAATGGGCCCCAAGATAACCACGTAGTATTAATTTTGGATTGTGATAACAATAATACCCTAAATTTCCCTGATTTTTTTTTTAAATTCTTTCTTCATTGACTTTTCCAGGATTTCCAGGTCTGCGGGAACCCCGGAGTATATACATGTACATGTACACGGACCACGGTGAATCCTTTTAACATTTAGTTTTTATCAAGTTGAAGTCACATTTTCTCAGATTCACCATAATAGGAACTAGAAATTTTAACGAAAATATTTTGACGTCCCACGAGATTCGACTGTATTTGCTCGTCTTATTTTCACGACGTTTCCTTAACGCTGTCCCTATACATGTCAAGACTCATCTCAAGTAGTTTCCAAGACGTTGTCTTTTAAGACGATCTCTATACAGCTGTGACCTTCATGGACTCAAGGTCGACTTTTAAGAGGGTCGGCCTCGGCGAAGGAGGTCAATCGGTTGTTTGTCAGTATTGTTCAACGTGTGCAACACTGTAGCACATGATGATTTTCTACTTATCTGTACGAGTAAAAAATGAGGCTTTTTTTGGTTATTTATATTCGACCTCTGTCTGTAAATGATATCCTGGTCGAAGAGCACCAGACTTCTCCAAGACTTCATTTCTTACGAAGTTCAAGGCGGCTGGCAGCAGCTCTGATTTCATAACTTTTCACCAACGAAAATAAATTCGCAAAATTCTGCAACTCGAAAACTGTGTATTTTTCAAGAATAAGAATCGTGAGATAGAGAATAATAGTTCCCTGAATCCTTGTTGTGCTAATTACAGGCTCGACCATTTTTACTAATGTCATCAACCTTCTAAGAGTGACGTTAGTGGTGATCTGGTGTAGAGTGATGAAATTGCATTGTGTAAGATAAAAAAAGGTAAGGAAAGCGTAGTGATGCAACATTTTTGGAAATACATGTACATGTAATGGCATTACAGTTGATGACAACATTACTGAACGTGTAGAGGATCCTTAAAGCAGACCTTAATTTCACGTTCAAACAGACCTTACATACCTACACGTGCATTAATAATGTCATTAACCTTCTAAAAGTGACTTACATTAATAATGATCATTCAAATTAATGAAATCTGGAATGATGACCGGCAGTGATGAAATGTTATTGAAAGCTAGTGTAAGGTTGAAAAATAATGAAAGCGTAGTGATGCAACATTTTTGGAATTAATGTCATTACAGTTGATGTCAGCATTACTGAACGTGTAGGGAGGGAACCATTTACGGCACATCGGATTACGAAAAACTCAGCAGGTGGGGCTAGTGGTGGAAAATCCCTAATTTAGCTTGTAGTATGATCCGATGGGTTGCCAAGCTAAATACCCAAATTTGGCTAAATAGTGGCTACTGCTAATCTGCCACTCATTGGCACACCCTATACTCATGCGTTTGATAAACAAAAGGTGACCAGAGCGATCGAAGCAGTACCCTCTGGCTTTTTGTGTCAATTTAAATTAACAAAAATCAAAATGGGAGACCAGACCATCACTGGCATAATGGTCCATGGAGTGAACAATACTAGAGAATTAGAGGATATGATGACATAAATCACTCTACTGGTAAATGTCCTGAATTTGACCAGAAGCCATCCATTAAGACAGGCATGGCTCTGGCGGCATCTTGAAGCGGGCCCTCCGACCAGGATCATTGTTGGGTCCCCCGACATATACCGCTAATGTTATGGGCAGCGTGATGCTCTAATGGTGCTTTTCTGGGGTCATGACTTGGAGCCATGATGGGATTGGTCAGCCGATATGGACGACCCTCGTGCTACTGATGTAATCACTTTTGTCCTAGAGGGTCACCCACACGTTCAGTAATAATATCATCAAATGTAATGTCATTACTGCCAAAAACGTTGCATTATTAAGCTTTCATTAGTTTTCAACCTTACACGATCAATAAAATGCCATCATTACCCCCCCATCATTGCAAATTCACCCTATACACAATCATTATAAATGTCATTTTCAGAAAACATGGTTTGGGCTTACCTTATAAGCGGCTTCTTTTTTTGGGCAAACTGACCCTGGCAAAATCCAAACACGACGTGGATAAGCAGCAAAATGGCCTCCTCAGAAGGCCGGACGCTGACTTTATATTGTAGATCGAGAAGGCTGCGAACTGACCAACGCGTGAAAACTGAGCTTCGATCGGCCTTTGAGCGCAGTTCAAGGTCTAGTTTTTTTTGTACTTCGATATCATCTCGTATAAACGCAGTTAAAAGACGATTAATGACGGGGGATGTTCTTGATAAATGTTGGTCAATTACGGACAACAATTCGACGGAAATTGGCCTCACAATGAAGAAAAACTAGCCTGGAAAACATGTTTTTAACCTCCAGGAGTTCAAAGATATGCCGCTGCTGCCACCGTTTAGTAATTCGAAATATACCAGCGCCATCTGTGATGGAGCATTGCGCAACTGGGCAAAAAAAGTTTAAGAGATCTCAGCGTCATCTATGATGAATCACTCGCAACTGGGCCTAATAGATGAACTCAAGAGATTGCGTTACGTGCATTCCGAGATCCCAGCGAAATCTGTTATGAATCACGTGAAACGCCTGTACAATTTAATAGGGGTACTCATGCAGACGATGAAAGTATTTCCATCATCAACAGCTAAAGCTTTCAATGCCAAAGACAACAAAACTAATAGGCCTAGACCGTGCGAAATACTTTTAATTTCAGCCACTGGACATTGTTTGAAATAATTGGAATTGAGAGAAACAATGTCTTAAGCACAGAACTTACATAGTTAAACGCAAAAAGTACAGGCCTAAAGGAGTCACGGCCGTCATCAGCTGATTAACACGTTCTTTTCAAATCTTCCTTGGAGAGTGCCAACTTACTGTATATATTTTACTATGACTTAATTCAATCCGAGTAGCCCTATACAATAGTAATTTTATTTAACAATGCTAATTACTGTCTTAAAACAACAAATATCGAGAAAAATTTGTGTTCTTAAACTGGAAATTAGTTTGCATCTTAGAATAGTATCTATTAGATACAGCATCAATACTTGACCAGCCCTCATTTTATTTACTAAAAATTCGGTGAAGAAAGTTTGACTGGAACAATCAGGAGTAGTCACAAATTTTAACTTAGAGTTGCATGGATTCACCTTGGATGCATTCATTGAAGTCCATTTCACACTACAATTTCAAAGCCTGCCTATGAAAATAAACGTAATACATGTATTTCGATAGCTCAAAGGAACATTAAGAGAATACATCAAGGCTGACAGCATGATGCATGAACTGCAGGATAGCGGGAGCTGTGAAGTGGTAATTCCGCATGTAACGATTTTGCAATATTCTAGAAGTGAACTTTAGTGACGTCAATCTTTCGCAAACTTAATGTATGAACTAGCTGCAGAAAATGGGTAATTTCCAAGAACTTCCAAGATATAAAATAACACTTCCAAGACAGTTTCAGAACAACAAGTTTCAGCAAATTTTATTGGAACATCGAACAATTTCTTATGAAAATACAGATATTCCTGCTGAAGTAATAACCAACAACACATCCGGTGCAGCAGACGTCAGTTTCAACAGGCGTCTGCCACCGAGCGTGTTTTCTGTCTCTTAAATAAATTATGAAAAATATTACTCTATAGAACACGAAACATTTAGAAAAACCTGAAAATTTGTTAAGAACATGTCCGTTAGCCTATATTGGTCAGTCTTCAGCTTTTGGTGCCTGTGTGGCCTCTTTGGCTGGCGGAGAGGCCTCTTTTGCTGCAGGCGTGGCCTCTTTTGCTGGTGGTGAGGCCCCTTTGGTTGCAGGCGAGGCGTCCTTTGCTGGGGGCGAAGCCTCTTTGGTCGCAGGCGGGGCTTCCTTTGCTGGGGGCGAAGCCTCTTCGGTCGCAGGCGGGGCTTCCTTTGCTGGGGGCGAGGCCTCTCTGGTCGCAGGCGGGGCGTCCTTTGCTGGGGGCGAGGCCTCTTTGGTCGCAGGCGGGGCGTCCTTTGCTGGGGGCGAGGCCTCTCTGGTCGCAGGCGGGGCGTCCTTTGCTGGGGGCGAGGCCTCTCTGGTTGCAGGCGGGGCGTCCTTTGCTGGGGGCGAAGCCTCTTTGGCTGCAGGCGGGGCGTCCTTTGCTGGGTGAGAGGCCTCTTTGGCCGCAGACATTGCGTCTTTTGCTGGTGGCGAGGCCTCTTTGGTTACAGGCCGTGCGACGTCTTCAGCTTCAGGTTTTGGGTCCTCAGCAGTTAGGATTCCTTCTAGATCGGGTAGTTGGACGGCGACAACTATAGGCTCGTTGCCAAGTTCTGCAGCAGGGATAATGTAGTGCGGCAGGTTGGACCCGGTCAGTCGCCGCTGTCGTCTGGGTGGAGTTGGAGGCGGGATCGTGGGCCTTCTGACCAGGCAACACGAGTAAATGAGAGTGTCCAAAACTGCGAAGAAGCAGCGCTTGCAACAACTTTCGTCAGGGGTACCCTTGGGCAACATCCGATCAGTCTCTGCCATGTTCAAGGTCTCTTCTGAGAAATATTTACCTGCAAGATTTAAGAGAAATTGGTTTTAGTATTCACGATGAAAGACGTCCACAATGGAGAAAACCTTAAGAGGAATTTTCAGTTTCTGTTGCTCGATAGTTTCATCAGGGTGGCCACAATTTTCTTTTTCAAGTTCCCCGACTAAAATCCAAAATTCCGAGACCAAAACCGAGCAAGGTGGCTTAGAGGTTGGCATCCTCGTCTTGCATTCGGTAGACTCAGGTTCGATTCCTGGGTCGGC
>JAQGBX010007067.1:0-11813 GCA_034698745.1 Megaphyllum sjaelandicum | reverse complement strand
GAAGTAGGATGTGGTTGAAGGTACCTTTACCTGATTGGAAAGCTGCCTGTTCAGGTGGTAGAATGTTGTTTAGAACCACCCAATTTTTCACTTTGGATGCTATAACTGTCATATATAGTTTGGCCATTGCGGAAACTTGTGATATAGGTCTGTAGTTGTTAGTGTCTTTAGGGTCACATTTTTTATGGATTGGGTGGATTAGTATCTGCCTCCAAGAAGAGGGAAAGTTATGGTGCATGAGTGTGTCGTTGAAGAGTGTTAATATAAAGGAGGTAATCTGTGGGTGTGTGTCGCGGATCATCTCAGGTAGTATGAGATCTAGGCCTGGTGCCTTATTTGGTTTCAGACTTTACTGGGCATTCTGCAGTTCCATGAGTGTTATTGGAGATTCCAGAGGGCAAGGGGGGTAGGGCTGGTTGGGGGTTAAGCAGAGGGCTTTCCCTTTAGTCAAATAGAAAAGAATTTTCCTTATTGCTAATTTTGGGTTTTGTTTGTACATGGTGACAAAATGATCCTCCCATTTTTGTTTTGTTATCACTGACAGTGCCTTCTTATATGTGTTATGAAATTTGCCTATCAGTGACCAGAATTGTGGAGAGCTCCTTGCTTGGAGTATTTTTTCATGCCATAAGCTGAGGTTTTGGGATTTCTTTAGTTTACAGAGGTATCTGAACTTGAGCTTGCAGTCTTTATAATTCATTAGTGTTGCGGTGTTGGGACTATTAATAAAAATGGCAGTTGCCGTATGTGATTAATTTTTTAGTTTGTGACAGTTATAGTCAAACCAGGGTGCTGCTTGGGGTCTACGTTGTGGTTCAGGAGTCCTGTCAATAGGTTGTTGGAAAAATGCGAAGCGAGTTCTGGGTTCCAATTAATTGTTGGGGTAGCGTTAGGTGTCTGGGAAGCTAATGCATGATGATTAGTGGTTTGTATGGATAAGGTCAGGGGAAAATGGTCAGAATTTTGAAAGGGAAGAATTGTCAGTTTAGAGAGGTAGGGGATGATGGATCGATTTGTGATGACATAATCTGGTACACTGTAGGTGTGATGGTTGAAAAAGGTTAGGGCACCTTTGTAGTCTCCTCTTGTTCTTCCATTGAGTATGCATAATTGTGTTTCCTTAATGATTGTCAGCAACCGTTTATCTTGAGAGTTAAGTTTTTGGTCAGAGGACAGAAAAATTTGACGTATGGATTGTTAGTTGCAGCGTATACCGGGGAATTCAGGGATAATGGTATTTTAGTTTTAGTGTTATCCAGTAGTCCATTATTGAAATGGTTTCTTTGATTGTAAATGTAGTAGTATCCACGGCTATTGCTGTGGATACTACTGTGGATACTACTGTAAAAAGTTCTCTCACCTGAGGCTCCCATGAGAGACTGGGAGGTGGCAGGGGTAAACCAAAGATAATACATGACTCTTCTTAAATAGTTTTCAATTTCCTTTAGTTTATTAGTAATTGTGTTGAAGGTGGTTTGGAAGTTTGGGTCTTGTAGGGTAGGGACAGTTTGTACCGTTTGGAGGGCGATTATATTAGCTTTGATTTTTTGTAGACGTATCTCTGTTACGGATTGAAAGTGTAAACGAGTCCTGCAGGTTTTGGATTTTAGCTTCAATAGGTGCCAGTGAGTTAGTAATGATACAAGGTATATTTTTAGGGCTACATCTTGGTCAGTTTGTTTTTCGGAGATGGCTTCCACAGAGGCTAGAATTCGGTTCATCAGCTGTGCCATTTGGGGGACTGTTGTATCGTCTTGCTCCGTATGGCTTGAAAAGGCCTGTCTCTTGGCTGGGTTGGTATTTGGTAGATATGTTGGTTTGTTTGTGAATTTTTAACGTTGGCCTATTTCTGCACACGAGGGCTAAACACCAATGCCAGGGGATGTGACAGCGTCAGCTACCTAAAAATTTTGCCTACAAAGGGGACTTTTACCCCACATGAGGGATCTTTAACTTGCAGTGATCAAATGGGATCTACACAGGACCTCGGTTTAACCTCTCATCCGAAAGAGCCGCCACTTACAGAATTTTGCACATCTAAAAATTCTCACCGACCTCGACCTGGGAGCAAACCCCGCTCGTTAGGATCAAGAGGCAAGCTCATAATCTACTCAACCATCGGCGCCAGTCAGACACAGATTTAGAGAATATGCCTTTAGAGAAAATTACTGGCACAGCAAATCAACGCCTTAGATTCGTCCAAAGAATCTTCAGGAATTGTCCTAAAAATGTTAGATAGGATATGTGTTGTTGGTCCGACCTCTTCTCGAGTATTGCTCCCCTATTTGGAATCCCTACAGGGTGGGTAGAGCCCAGGAACTCGAAATGGTGCAGCGGAGAGCTGCTAGATTTGTCACGGGCAAATATCAGCGAGACGAGAGCGTTACCCAATTGATCGAGTGTCTCCAGTGGGATTCATTGCGATCAAGACGGGAAGCTCAATGCATGGGCCTGTTTGAAAAATTTAATTTGTCTGGTAATGCAAGTATGGTGGAGGGAATCTTTAAACGCAACCACCGAGGTGGTAGAACTTGTCATTCCAATCCACTTATGGAACTCCGAGCTCATTCGGATCCATTTTATTGGTCTTATTTCTTGCATGCCATTAGACGTTGGAACTCTCTTCCAAAGGATAGCCTTAAGCTTCACGAAATTTAATTTTGCAATGATGTTGGGTCCACGCTAATGCAGTGGTAACTACCGAATAATTTAGGTTGATGGATTACACCCCCCTACCACATGGTATTTATTTACTGATAGTAGGGTACTGAGTTACATTGAATTACAGGGTAATTGCAACCGAAATTAGACATCTAATTTCCTTAACTTTTGCTGACCAGAGAATGTACCATTTTTACGGATAAGTATTGAGAGACAACGTCGCTTCGTTGTCTCCTGCATGAATTAAATCCAAGCAGAAGAAGCAATTACAGTAAGTAGAAGACAGACATAATGTCTGAAATATCCAAGCCAAAAATCCGAAAAAGGGTAGCGTAACCTATATTACCGAACCGTTACCTGAAAGTAATCTTTAAATTAGTAGCGATAATTAACTTACCTGACTGTTCCAGTGACGTTGGTCCTGGTTTCGGCTTCCTTGAGCTGAGGAGCGCCAAAAGGGCGCATCAAATTCAAATCTATAATGAAAAATTAAAACAAGAATGAAAAGCTCGTTTAGAGCACGTGATTGCACAGCAAGCACTCGATAGGTAGAAATTACGAGAGTTACTCTCATTGGCCTTTTCAGAATAAATTTCTGGCAAAACTACCCTAAAATTCAGTATTTAATGAACTTAATTTTCTATCTAAAACACAGTCTAAAACACATCTGTTTAGCCATCGCGGATAAATGGGTGTCCCATAATTATTACATTTCCTTACTGTTTATTACGATTTGTTTAAAATCGTTTAAAATCGCATTTAAAAGAAATGCGAATGCATTTAAGTGTATAAATTACACAAATTCGTTTTAACAATAGTAGGCCTACTCGCGAATTTGTCTACTGGAAAACGTGGAAATAAATTGCAAATTTATCCTTGAAAACTGTTTAAAATACGTAAATTTAAAGCCCTACTCCGGAACATTTAGAATTGACTGTAACGCCCTCCTAATCATCACTATCAAAAATTAAGGATTAATTTCATTAAAAATCAAATACTGTTTTAGAAAACTAAAAATGAGACATTTTAAATCAGTTAAAAAAACGAAAATCTCGAACTGCCCACGTACGTGTTTTCACGACCGCCAAATTTAAGTGAAATTTCCTTTTTCCGTTTACCCTTAAATACATTAATTGTATAGTTTAAAATAGGATGCAAACACTCAAAAAAGTCAATATTTATAACATGAAATGAAAAACTTACCAAAATCTGGGAAATACGAATTGACGTGAAGGACGAACGTCAAAATTCAGCACGTTTTTGCAACGTTGGGACTTCAGGAAGTGTACACTCTAGAATTTGTCCAGCGGTTCATCAGGAGGTCAAGAGAATGAACTAAATTCGGCTAATTGTTCTTCGTGACGTGCTTTGACCCGATTAAGGGTAAAGTTTAACCCCTTGACTTGTGCTAAGAATAGGACAAAAGTCGATGAATAATTTGAACTAAAATAACTTCTTTTCGATTTGACAGTATTGGACTGACAGCATGCGTTGAGTATCAATAAAATCAATTTCTTTATTTGTTATTATTATTATTATTCGTGTCCTATTATCGTAAGTGATGGCCATGAAATTAATGGGGTAATGGTTCACTTTTGCTTTCATCAACCCTTTCCATTTATCCGGGGTTTAGGGCCGACAATGACAATGAAATGTTTTACTATATTGGGCTATATTGGGCTGGGAAAAACCTTTACACAGCCATGGCTGATCATGGGATTGTGAATTTTTTTTTAAATTTGACAATTAATAAATTTGAAAAAAAAATCTCAATGATGATCACATAATCGATAATAATATCGCAAAAAAAATATAATGAAATTCAAAAGTCTTTAAAATAAAATCCGAAATTCTTCAAAATGATATTGCAAGTTTGTGAAGATAAATTAGCAAATTTATCGCAATTATTTAAAAAAATAAAGTTATCAAATCGATAAAAAAATGCGCTCTAAATAGGATCAGTATGCCTATTTCCCATTTTGACCGTGGGCCCTAAATCGTTGTCCATTATCACATTTTAAACTTTCTCGTCTAAGCACAAGAAATACAAAGACACCATTTTCATCAAAATTCGATGAACTGGCACTTTTGTACATCTAAAAACAAGAAAAATACGACGCTTATTTTAGGAATATATGACTTGACACCAAAACTCGAAATAATGGTTTTACCATCAGTTATAAAAAAATCGATTACAACATTTATTTCCTATTAAATTATAAAAAAAATAATCCCACCCGGTCAGCTTACAAGCACCGAAACAGCGTTTCAGCAACTTCAATTTCCTATATTGATGCCTGAACATCGCATGAAAAGTTTTTTCGATGACTCCAATAATTCAAAAGCGCTAAAATGTATACAAAAAATTACAAAATATATAGTCAATTTCGACGAATATCTTTCTAAACAATGAAGTATAGCAGACGACGTCCCACCAAAAATGTCTTCATAGAAATAAATGAAAATTATTTTATTTTTCATCTAATTGGACATTTCTAATGTGATTTTCAGATCTCTTAGGCATTTGGTTTGAAATGAAAATATTTTTTTTTACTTTATTTAATTTATAAAATTGTAAACGCATACTCTATTTTAATACATTTTCGAACATGCTCTTAATTTTACATTTACATGTATAACCACGCAATAACATTTGAATATTTTTTTCCTACGGAATAAAGCTGAACCTAGAAATAAAACCATTTCTTTTAACTAACATTACGTGTAAAACCAGTTAAGTTTTATCAGAGCACCCCCAAATCCATCACTTTCCCTATAACTCCTTTAGTTAAAGCGCTGGTTTGTTTTGGTTACGAAAGCGCTTTCAATAACTATGAAAATGGTGGAACAAATTTGATTAAAAAACTTTCACGTTCATTTTTCGACCAATTGGATTCGTATTTTGCCGAATGTGTCCACTGTTTTTCTGAATCTCTGCGTCAATTTTAAATATTTTTTATAACATGGGAATCTTCCTAAAAAAGTGAAATCTTTTGGGAAAATTGGGAATGTTTGGGCAGTTTGCAATAACCGACATCTCAATCACAGTTTTAACAACTTTACATCCCAACTTCAATTGAGTAATCCGATGACGTTATACCGAGTTAAAAACATGAATGAAATGATCAAAATTTGGAAAAAAAAACATTCCATAAGTCCTTCTGCTAAACGTATCTTTATTTTACAATAATAAGAATAAGCAGTCTAGGTTATTATGGAGAATAACGAAAAACTTTTTCACCATCGATTTTAAAATTGAATTTTTAAAATGTGCTTAACCGTATAGGAAGGTTATTGGAACTGCAATAACATCCCGAGACGTGCCGCCACTCCGCATCTCACCCCAATAATTCACACAAGTCTAATTTTAGGATTGTTTTTCGTTCATGACCATCACAATCTGAATATTTCCATTAAAATTTAAGATAAAATATTGAATATTTTTAATAATTTTTTTTTGTTCGAATATCATCGTAATTGTACGAGTGACATCAACGCCAAAGAAACGTTAGATTGACGTCACTATTAATTTTAAAGAATGTCGTCATCGAAATTGAACTTAATAACGTCATTCAGTAAAAACAACGCATTCTTACTCACATAATCTGACAAATATTTGTGCATTTTATTACATTTGAAAGTACACAAATTCGGAAAGATTTTCCCGAAGACACGACTACATAACACCGATGTTCGTAAATGTCGTATATCTTGGGGCGTCGATAATTTAATCACGGATTAATCTAATCTCCGATAAATTTTAAAGGCGCCAAAAACGATGAAATGCACTTCAGTAAATCAAAAGTTGCAAATAATTCATCAAACTATATCATTTTTACAACCTGTAAGTCCTTTTTTGTTATCTCTAGATTAGGGCTATATTTAAACTGCTCTTTCCATCCTTTATAAAATTATAATGAAGTGCAACGTCTAAAACTTTTAGATATATATACTGTTTAGCAGACGATATCGCATCAACTTTAGGAATTATTAAGAGCACAGAAAATTCTGTACAAATCTTTCCCCGAAAATAGTTGATAATAGTTGAAAATAGTTGAAAATAGTTGGGGGACTTGCTGTCAGGGTCCAAATTTGGATGGGGAAATCACCAATCATGGCGAGTTTAAGTTTATAAAATGGTGCCAATGAAATGAACCGGATAAAAATCAAAAAAAATAAAAGTATTATTATTATTAAAAATTCATATTCGATTAAAAATATCACGTGCCGTATTTGACAGGTGTAGTTTGATCATTGAAATAAATGTAATTTTTTTTAGCTTTATGGTAAAGGTTAGTTGAACGGTCCCCTTGACCAACTGTCCGAGGGGATGAAATTTCAGACCAATGAGTCACTGACTTCTCCTGTTAAAAGAAAATCAAACAATAGAAATTCATGGTGTGGCTTTGATCGCATAATTGCTGACCAATAGTCCAGCATCACATGCAGGGCGGACACCAATAATATAAAAATAGAAAGAAAGTTTTTTGATGTGGAACAGTTTTCAAAGTGAAGCTCAAGACTCAGGCTTCTGCTTCTTCACTTTACCAGGACACTATTCAGCCATTTTTAAAGATGAGTTTTTTAAACACAGTAGTTCGAAGAAACATGTCCGATTGAATTGTGAGGTGCTGCACTTTATCCACGTGAACAGCCATAGGGAGGAGGACCCAGAATTTCCCAAAGTTTTACACAAAAGGAAAGGAGGCGGGGGGGGAGGTGAGGAAGTGACCCCATTTACATGTTAAATGCGGCACCAAATAAAACATTTGAGACGTCCAGTTAAAAGTTAACAGTTGTACCAACTGGTACAACTGCAACTGAAAGGTACGAAAGTACTAAAATTAATTCCGGAAAATTTCAACTTTTAGGTACGGATTTATGACGGAATTAAAAAATTACCCGAAGCTAGGAGAAACGAATATTGAAGTAAATG
Organism: Megaphyllum sjaelandicum; assembly: GCA_034698745.1. NCBI lineage: Eukaryota > Metazoa > Arthropoda > Diplopoda > Julida > Julidae > Megaphyllum > Megaphyllum sjaelandicum. Next base: position 4,216 of record JAQGBX010007067.1, on the reverse strand, counting down.
GTGAAGCGAAGTATGAAAACTGTGAACTAAATTTGCCCAAAATTAGACCACCCCCCATGTAGCGTCGTAGCGGCAATGCATGTTTGGCGCCCGGGTAACTAAATAAGCTCAGCGCCCATCCATCTTCTGTTTCACCCATTCATCCCCCCCCCCCTTCCTTCACAACCACAACAGTATAGTAAAAGAATACTTCGAAATTGCAACTTATATATAGATAAATCGTTAAAAGTATACGCAAAAATGTATCTGCTTTAAAAAATGTAAAATTGTCTTAAAAAAAGGTTTAAAAGTTTCTAGATCGAGCAATAATTGAGCAAAAAAATGTTGACAAATTCATTAATAAAAATGTTTAAAATTAGTCAAATTGAAGAATACAATCAGTTTATTAAATGGTGATTCTTAAAATACTACAAAATTAAGAGAGGAAAATATTCAGATTTTGGCAAATTTATAACATTACGTCTAAAGTATAAAGTCTAAAGTATCTTTGCAAAATTGAAACAGGTAAGAAGTGACAATTTTGCTAAATTTACCTGAGAAAACGTTTAACATTTGTTAACATTTGTGAGAATAAAACGAGCAAGGGAAAAGTGGAAGAAGAAAATAAATATTATGAAAATATGGTTTTCTCCATGAAACATATGTATGTAACCATTGAAATCAACATTAAAAGTTCATTAACTTAATGGAAAAACTTGAAATTAGGACCGCATTTCTGCTTTTGTTTTTCGACTTTGGCTCCATTCGTTATCTTTGGACAAATTCTGTAAAATTTTCAAAATTGTTAAGAATTTGCAGAAATCTGTCGTAAAATTTTAAAAAAAACTTGTCGAAAATTAGCAAAATTGATGACAAATTTGTATAATATTTTCAAAATTTGCGTAAAATTAACCAAAATTTTATGTTTTCAAGATGGTTCTAATGAACTGAACAGGAGGAAAGTCGAAAAACAAAAGTATTATTATTATTAAAATAAGTTATATTCGCCTAAAACTACAGCACATGTATAACGTACCGTATTTGACAGCGTATAGTTTGATCATTGAAATGAATTTAATTTTTTTTTTTTTCAGCTTATTGGTAAAAAGTGGTTTACGGAACCCTTGGCCACTTGTCCAAGGGGTTAAACTTAACAGTTCAAACCATGCATGCAATGAGTCACTGAGTTGAGTCTTTTTAAAGGAAATTAGACAGTAAAAATTCGTGGTGTGACTTTGATATTATAATTACTGACCAATGGTCCAGCACCGCATTGCAGACACCAATAATATAAAACTAGATGCAGAATTTTTTGAACAGTTTTCAAAGTGAATCTCAGCCTCCAGGTTGCTGCTACTTCACTTCGCCAGGTCTCTCGTCAGACATTTAAAAAGTTAGTTTTTTAAGCTCAATTCCACGTGCTTAATTATTTTATTAACATCATATTTATTGCTATGTTTAAATGACGTAGATTTACGTCTTTCCCTGACTTAGGCTAATTAAGGAGGCTTTGTTTTGGAATTTGCGATGTTTTAAAAAAGTCTGATTATCTGTCCAAATTATATTTCTGAAATTTTTTCCGAAAAAATGCGCAATAAACTCGATGAAATGAACGAGCACGAAAACATGTCCTATTATATTAAGCAAAGTGTTCAAAAAAATCCCGATTAATTGTTCGAAAACATTCACGAAAAATTACCTGATTAAATGCACGATAACATGTCTAATTATAATTGGACCTATATTTAATAAGATAAATTGAACAAAATGTACTATTTATTGTCCGATAAAAGCTCGATTAAATATACGAAAATATGTTCGAATAAATGTACGAAAAATTGACCCACTACATAAAGAAATAAACCCTTAATTATATCGAACAAATTGCTTGATTATTTGCTCGAATATTTATTAAATGAGCAAAAATACCTTCGATTACATGATTACAAAAATACGTTATTTTAAACATATGATGAAATATCAATGACGTCATTCATAAAAACTGATGATAACGTCATCATTTCATAAGCAGCCTCAGATGTACTTCTACATTTTCAAACTAGGAGCCATAACCCAGAATTTAAATTTAACAAAACCTTTTTGTTCCTGAAGTCAGTTTAAAAAAAAGTTCGTTTCATCAGCCATGGATATCACTCCTCCATTCCTCCTGCAGAGGGCCACCATGGTCCAAATCATTTCGTCTATCATTCGACGTCATAAGCCAATTTACAACAGAAGCAGTGAGTCGTGGCAAGACGTAGACAACGCAGTCATCAAGAAAGACATCCTGACTCTTCACATTCCCACAATTGTGCAAAAAGAGTTGATCGAAATGGCGAAGCGCATCAGCCCTCTCTACCGGAACGCCAGGGAAGTTTTCCTGAAACACTGTCCAAACACAATCGCTAGCAGTATTCACGATTGCATCGCGATATCGCCCTTGGCCACGGTGGACTATAAGAAGTCTGCTAAAGCCCTCACGAGTTTGAGGGCCCAAGAGTTACCGTACTCCAAACGCTATTTTTTGGCGCTCATATATGGTCTGGAAGAGCCCCTTCGGCATCTCCAAGATCTTGATGATGAAGATGGACAGGAGCTCTTCAACAGAGGTCCTCAAAAGAGCCTCGCTGAGAATCATCTATATTTCCTCAAAGCATCACAAGGATACAGCGACCTGGTGTACGTTGAGCTCGATGATGACAGACGTGATGCCTATCCGTATCTTGAAGTCAGCACTAGCACAGATTCTGGACTATTGGGACTTTCTATGGCTTCCTCCCTGTCTCTGCAGTTTGTTCGTCCAACTGATGAAGCGCTACCCTGGTGATCAGCATCTGAAGACAATGCTGCTGGGCCATGTGGGTTTTCTGCATTTTCTTTCACACTGTACAGTGGCCCTATCTGGACGTTCTTTCAGAGATGCTAAAGTTGTTACGTGACAAAAGCGAAAGATTAACTACTATATCAGATCTGTTTTTTTTGCGTTGTCCATGAAAACTTATCTGCGTGGTTTATTTATGACTTATATCTAAACATCTACCATCCACTCTGGAAAGAGCTGGTCTCCATCGATCCGGATCGAAATAGTTGATGGAACGTCATCGCTAAATACATCATTCATAATATCCTTCGGTTTTCGGATGCCGAAGATGATGAGTATATCCCTTTTGTTAAGATGCTGCTGGAAGGTTTACACAAAAGCGAGAAGTTGTCGGTCTGCAAATTTGAATTAGTCTATGCCAAAGATTTCTTTGAAGCCGGTCGCCAGCATCGTCTTTACAAGTTATTCAACTTGTGCTTAACCGATGATGACCAAAAAATGGAATTGAAGATATTTTTATCTTATCCCAGGAATCGCTTTATCCGAAATATTAATTGGGTGGTGAGTACATTATGTGTAAATTTTAGGTAATTGGACTTGATAAACTACAACTGAAATGTTCAAAGATTAAAATTATATTTGTGTGGATATTTTTGTTTAGGTAACAACTTTCGATAGATTGGATGCCTAGAAGTTACTTGTCAAGCATTGATAATACCGGTCAATCGATGCCTCAACCTTTCTTTCCCCTGAAATTGGTGCTCGTAAGGATTGCCATTTATCAAAGAACACTCCCGTCAAATTAAAAATCCGTTTAATCTCCGATTAAACCATCTGCTGAAATTGTAAAAATGTAAAAATCTTCGAATTATTACATATTCATCGTCTATTTTTTCCATGTTGCAGAAATAAAACACTCTCTCTACTAAATGTCTTTATTTCAACTATTTCATATACAAGTATATTTCCTTCCATAATGTCTGACTGTGACTTTAAAAAAATATGTATGTTAAATGATTACAATAATTGTAATATGAAGCGAAATACGATGAATTATGACAATTTATTTCATATTTTAAAAGTAGTATAATTACGCCTAGCATTCATTCCGCTGATAGAAAAAGCTGGGTTGCAGTATGATATTTTTCATCTTGAAATGGTCGGTATGGTAACAATTAACAAGTCTGATATTCTGATTAAGTCTGATCCTTGAATGGTTGGACATAGTTGATGATAAAAAGCCAGTTTCATTATGTTTGCCTAATACGAGGGGTGTTCATTAAGCTTATACAAATAAAAACAGTTGAATGGATTTTAATTTCTGAAGTTATTTCAATATTAAAGCCCCGTCCACACCAAGAGCAATCGGCAATAAAAATGAGCAATTGGCAATCGGCAATAGCTCCAGGCCATTGC
>JAQGBX010007066.1:0-11814 GCA_034698745.1 Megaphyllum sjaelandicum | reverse complement strand
TTACAAAATGTTTTTAAAGTGATAGACGGCCACAACTTGCGCCTGCGTCCAAAGAAATGTTTTTTTGCTTTTAGGGAAGTTAGGTATCTTGGCCATTTGGTGAGTGGTTCGGGTGTGGCGGTTGACCCGGATAAGGTCGTAGCGGTGCGAAATTTTCCAATCCCAAGAACTAGAACTGATGTTCGTAGTTTTTTGGGATTGGCAGGTTATTACCGCCGGTTTATAGAAAATTTTTCGAAAGTGGCAGCACCACTCATTGCACTCACGTGTGAAACAAAAAAATTTAATTGGTCAAGTGAATCTGATCGGGCTTTCCAAAAATTGAAAGTGGCGTTAACTACAGCGCCTGTATTGGCAATGTGGGACCCGGCAGCACCTTTGACATTGTATACAGACGCATGCCTTTTGGGATTGGGGGCAGTGCTCCAGCAGGGGGTTGGTGCTAATCAGCGGGTAATTGCGTATGCCAGTCGTACATTATCCGGTCCAGAATCTCGATATACAGTAACCGAATTGGAAGCTTTGGCAATAGTTTGGGCCGTATCGAAATTCCGACACTATTTATTTCAAAATTTATTCACGATAGTAACTGATCATCACGCATTGTGTTACTTGCGTAATTTGAAAGATCCATCTTCTCGTTTGGGCAGATGGATCACGAAGTTGGAGGAATTTCGTTATGTTATCCGATATCGGAAAGGTGGCCTGCATAAAAATGCAGACTGCCTGAGTAGGTTCCCAATAGTGGCCACTCCATGTGAAGACGAAGATGAACACTATTTATTTTTGTTACATAAAGTAAATTTGGGTGAAGAGCAGTTGAAAGACCGGGAAATACAAAATTTATCTGCTCGTTGTAGTACTGTAGAAAATGGTTCTGAAAAAGGATATGTACGGCTGGGGGGTCTTTTGTATTATGTGGCACCTGGACAAATACCTCGTTTATTGGTGGTTGTGCCCTCACATTTGCGAGAAAAGGTTTTGAAGTCGTGCCATGATGATCCTTATGCAGGACATTTTGGCATGTCGAAGACAATAGAAGCCTTTTCCAAATCATATTATTGGCCAGGGTGGCGGCGTTCGATATCGAAATATATCGAAAGTTGCCCAGTATGCCAAATGGTTAAAATACCGAGACAAAGACCAAATGGCCTTTTGGAACCTGTCTCGGTGGGTAGACCAGGGGAAAAATGGGGATTTGATTTTGTGGGGCCCTTGCCGCCAGCAAAATTTGGGATTTCACATGTTGTAGTGGCAATTGATTATGCCACTAGGTATTGCGTGGCAATGCCAGTAAAGAAACAGAACGCAATCGTTTTGGAAAATTTTTTCCTGAAATTATTTTCTCGGTTTGGCCTTCCAAAGCAATTAATCTCTGATAGTGGAACTCCACAGACGAGTATCTATTTTAAAAAATTTTTAGAAAAGTTTGGTATTTTACATCGATGTTCCACGCCATACCATCAACAGGCGGATGGTTTGGCGGAGCGAGTAATTCAAACCCTAATGATTAGAGTGCGGGCACGTTTATTTGAAATGCCAGGGGTAAAAGATTGGGCTTCCTTTTTGGAAACCGCAGTAGCTAGTTATAACTTCGCGATTCAAGATTCCTTGGGTTTCTCACCTTTTTTTCTTATGCATGGCTACCACCCGACATTGCCTTCTGACAATTTGTATGATGTTAATATTTTTATGCCTGAGGCTGTTTCAGTGAGTGACGCAAGGAAAGCGGCAGGTCAGAATTTGAATGCTAACCAAGAGCGGCAAAAGGCATCTTTTGATCGTCATCATCGTGCTGTTGAATTTAAGGTTGGAGAGTTGGTATTACAGAGAGATTTGGCTCCGGCAAAACCAGGAGTGGGCAAGTTGAAGCTGCCATTCAAAGGCCCGTTTACTATTGTGGAGAAACAGTCCGAGGTGAATTACGTACTGCGAGATTTGAATCGTCCTCGGACCCCGCCATTTTTGGCTCATGTGGTCCACTTAAAGCGCTTCACCCCTCGGACCAATGGCGATGTTTTTTTTCACCGCCATGTGCCACTACCAACGGGGGAACAAGTACAAACAAAGAAGTCAGTTGCTGTCAGTTTCGCGACGCGATCACCACGTGCTTTTTCTGTTTCGCGTTGTCGAAAGTCCGGTTCGCGACTGCGAAGTTTTAGTCGGTTATTTAGAAGGATGGCAGCTCGAAATATAGAAACGGATTCGGAGGACGAATTCTTTGACTCAGTGCCGGATTGGACTGAAGTGCCAGATGTGTTCGGGGAATTGGTAGTTGATAACAACGGAGTAGATGGGAAGTTTCCATCAGGGTTAACTGTGGTGGAGACCGAACACGTGTTGGATCCTGGGACTACTACGATACCCGAAAGTATTTGTGATGAATGGCCACAAGTGTCACTGAAGCGTTGTGCTTCATATGACGATATTCGTCTTGCGAAGAGCCTGTCGTTGCAGGATTGTAAGGATCAAGTGAAGCTGTGGAAATCACCACATGAGTGGGTTGTGAAGAGTTCGGTGTTACCACCGGATTTTGCAACTGTGGGTACCCGTAAATTGGTACCAATGGATCATCGTGGAACTCCTTTCCCTGATACTATCCAAAATGTCGATACCTTGGTACTATGCCGGCTCGCCCGTTTTTTTCACTTTGGGCTTGTTGGTGATTCGTCGTTTTGGCCGTCCGGAGAAGCTCAACGAGTGGCCGAGGAATTGGGGATTGTTAGCAAGCACCCGGAAAGATATGCTCAAGTGAATATGGGCAGCTGTGTGTGGCCAAGTGATGGTGTAGATCGAGCGACTCAGACCACTTCAGCTGTTACACGTTCGATTGCGTCCGGATCCAATGCGGCCACGGTTTTCGATGATGTTGCGCTGCCTCCGGTATTGTCCAGAGACCCAGATGGAACCTTGGTTGCTCGTACGTTGCCGTTGCCGGAGCCAAACCCTCTGATGTTTACCGGAGACGAACCTACTCGACGCAGATATACACAATATTATCGTGCAGCTGTGCGTGGGGCAGGATGGTTACCTCCAGCTCACGATGGTCAATATTACCGTACTATATGGGGAAATAGTACTCCCCCTACTATTGTTGCGCCGAGTCGTTGTTTTTTGCTGCCCTTGCCGAAGTTTTCAGGGAGAAATGTGGATAAACGGAACGACCTTTGGGATTTTGTTTACTTTGTCCGTCATGGTCAGTTCTCCGTGGAATCGCTGAGGCGATATCGCGCTTATTACCAGCCTGGGGCATATCCGGTGGCCCAGCCAAGATGTCCTATTTATCGACCAGCTTAAAATGGGATGTTTCGACAAGCAGTTGGAAGTGTCATTTAGGTTGATTATTCTGATTTAATTTTGTTTATTTTTCTTTTTGGCGCTAATTGAATTCAAATTATGCTATTGTGATGTGAAATGTGTGAAGTTAAGAGAGTTTTTTTTTTAGTTTTCGCGCATGAAAATTTATTAATTTGAAGATTTGAAAGGTTTGTAAAAATTGGCAAGGAGTTTTTTTTTTGAGTGTTGTTAGGTTCCCGACTGTTATATTGATTTTCCCTGGCTCGGAGCGCCAGGTTGTTAAGGAGGGGGATGTCACGGTCATTGACCGTGATGACCTATTGCCTCATCCTTTGTGGCGGGAATTGCGCCATCTTAGGACGCGTGACTGAATAGTCACGTGGTATCGAGTTCGATATAAATATTGGTGTTAAGACCAAGTGAGGACAGTCTGGAATTCTAGTCTTGAAGGTGCTGTCGGGTGGAAGTAGTGGCCATATGTGAGTTTGTTCGCTTCGCGCAGGTTGTGCCCGTTCTTTGAACTTGTAGGGGGGTTGTATTATGTTTTATCTTAATTATGTATTTTAGACGACTAGAAGGGGGGAATTGCAGTATTAGCGACCCTGGAACCCATGCTAGCGCCTGTGCTAATTGTGTCCTATAACGAGAGTCGTTTGTTTCATAAAAAGCTTACTCCTGCTGCATTGTGAGCATGCGTTTGAACTGTTCTTCTGAATTAAAGAGTTTCTACTTTCTATTAGTCTTTGTTAGCTTGAATTGTGCGATTATCCTCGTTGTTTTGGTAGTGACGCGTTCTGGCTTGCGCACTTCCTTACAAGTCATTCCACAACTTTGGAAAAATAATGCCTATATTATTGAAGTTTATTGAACAAATTAAAACTGGTTTATCATTTCTTAATTTTCTTTATGCTCGTGTAATGGCAAATCACCTGCCGTTGTTGTTTATCTCCTGTGCAGCAATAGCTAGCCAACGTTAAGGGAACTATACACGTTCAGTAATACTCTCATTATCTTCTCAGAGTGACATCATAGATGATCGTGTATGTTGAAAAAGGTTTGAAATCATGGCCAATAATGCGGAAAATCCGGATTTTGGCATCATTACTAGGGCTTAATTTGGTAATTAGGGTAGTGGTTGTGGATATCGTCGTTATTTAAGTTTTCCCCCAAAAGATTTACTGTACTTAAACTTCGTGCGCCACGCATTTCTGACTCAATTTCCAATTTTCGCCACTATGGGCGCGAGCATGCGTAGAATGATTGCGAAAAGTCGTCCATACTGTATACAGTGACATAAGCACAGATTGTGTTCACAATGAACAATTTGAAAACAAAAATTGTCGTCACTTATCATGACTCATGCGCAGATCAAATTGGCTAAAAATGCCATTCGGCCATTCGTCATTTCTACTTTTTAGCTGTCAAAAACAAAATGGTCGAGAGCTCTACTTTGTCGTAATAAATCGCATTCAGTATAAGCTATGGAAAGATAAAATTACAATCGAAAAAGTCAGTCTGAACCACTAAATAATACACGCGAGAAAACCGGTGACGTTTTCAAGATGGCGTCAACGACCGTTTATATCTTCAATTGCTTCATTGTAAATACAGCCATAGTGTACATAGTACGACGAAAGTTTCTAAGCAAAAATATTGTCATTAAAAATGATCGTGTAAAGTTGAAATGACCCCCAAAATAGGGGGTCATACACGAGTAAGACGGAGCCACGTGAACAGTGTGGCTCCGTCCCCATGCAGGTGCTACCCTGCAACTATCTTTGTCAGGGTTGAGACAATTGATGGCGCCAAAACTTGCCTCACAACTTTAGTTATTATTTTAGCCACTTGGTGGCACGTCATGTCAACGCATGCTCAGTTCAATAGTGGTTACATCATCGATTCCATTTAATTTTGAGACATTTTTGGAGTTGGCTCATGGTGAGGCCACCGAAACTCCAAATGGATCGCCCGTGTATGCCCACCTTTAACTGTGTGTTGATTCGATGAAAAGATCACGTGATACATGTTTTTAAGCAAATCTGCAACGGGTCCATTCAACACTTTGGTTTTTTCGGCTGTTGTGTCCACTTCTCCTGGTGAGTTTTAAATTACAATTTTCGGAGGGTGCAATGTTTGTCATCCCAGGGTGTGTAGTTTTTGTGCAGAATATGGGCTTATTATTATTACTTTTACTAATACATGTACAAGTATATTGTTAATTATACATGTTTGAATACATGTATTTGGCATTTTTCTCCATATAAACTTAGGACTTTAGCGGACCAAACTCCTATTTGTCATCAAATTTAGACAAATCTTTCGTGAGGACTATGCGAAATGAATATTTCATTTGCAGAAACGTTTGCTAAACAAATTCGTTATTTTGTTCGATAAGCCAAAGAATTCAAAATATACAATAGGAATATCTCAAACCGAGGCTTTGTAAAATCGTGATGTCGCGTGTGCACAACCGACGCGCTAATTGGTTTTGAAAATCACTTATGGTAATCGCTGATTTTAAATCAAATGATGCATTCATTATGCACACGTGAGTTCACTTAAGGCTCCCAACTTCCCAAGTGCGATCCGCAAACATTGTCCGAGCAACCCTATAGTACCGCGCGACAAATACAAATTCATGGTCGTTGTAATTAACCTCAGAATTATATTTCTGCTATAATAATTTAACCTTGTACTACAAATCGCCTGCCCAAAATATTTATTTATATATTTTGGGGCAGATAGGATCTTCGCGCCTTCTAGATTTGAAGGTGTGAAGGTTTTTGGCGGTCTAATTTGCTGTAAACTATTCTGAAACGGAAATAACTTAGGGGTGAAAGATCATCTCGAGGTCATAATCCTTCCTCGATGCAAGACTGGTCGACAAAATGTTTGGCATAGTGGGATTTACATCACTGCGTTTGCATGCACGATAACTAAATGCCCCAATAGCACCTCGTAATATTAACACGGTCTCTTTCATCCCCGTAGCAGAAGTCTTTGATTCTGGGCAGTTTTAATACGAGCTCTGTGCTAATTGAACCGGAAGTGAACCGGATGGATGTTTACCAGTGCACGACCGACCACCTTTGGATAACCCGATGAACACGTACATGTACTTACCGCCCACTCCGGATCCTGCCCTCCGACCGACCCTAGAATCTCAACCTGTCATGAACAACCCACCTGCGGGTATCTCTGGAAACCTGGCCACTCAGGTCGACGAGCCGGCCACCATGTCTCCGTCGGCCTCTCCGAAGGGACCACAGGATGCCGCGGTTCTGGAGTTCGACATTCCGGCCCGCCCTCTTTCACTGGACGACGCCTTGCGGCTTGTGGACCACGCTCGAGACTCGGACTCATCCTTTATGTCCCATCAATCGGCTGCAATGCCTCAAGAGCATCTATGGTCCATGGCGTCCCCTTTCACTTCCACCAGCAGGGCGAATGTTCCAATAACGCTCGCTCTACCACCGCCAGTGTACACCGAGATGAGCAAAGCATTCGATCTCAACAAACAGGTAGCTGAACACATTTACAAGGCCCTGCACTATATGTCCTCCAACCCGTCTGTCACCCAGCAGTCGGTCGCCGCGCTCGATGTCGTTCATGCACTCAACAGGGCCTCCAACGAGCGAGATGCGGCCAAAATTATGCTCGAAAAAGAGCAGTCATACCATCAGCGGACACGCCAAGCGTTATCCATCATGGTCGAAAAATTTAATCGCATGGCGGCTGAATTACGTTCGCATGCCAGCAAAATATATATCAACCGGGAAACTCAAACGGTCAGGACCGCCACTGTTAACACCGCTGCCCAGGCCGACCTTTTGGATGTCATGGCCTCGCCTAGGGCTTCATCTCCCCGCCTTAACGCTCATCCCTCTACAACCAGAAGTATGGCCAGCCATACTGCAGTCTCACCAATTCGCGGTGGCCAAGACCGTCTCAAACGTCCATCACTGCTGGCGATTCAGGATGACGTAACCGAGGTTCCCATCATGGTCGCTGAGGTAGTTGTGCATGACCAGCCGACGATAGCGCCTCCCGCTGCAAAACGAAGGAAGAGCAAGTCTGCGGAACGCCCGCCCAAAGTACCCAAGTCGAGCAAGGATCGATCCAGGTCGCGATGTCCACCTCGTTCGAGTTCCAGGGCTCATGCTTCCTCGTCGAGCTCAAGCCGTCCGTCAGTACCTCAACCGTCCCACAGCGGCTCTGCCCAGTTGGCAGGCTATCTTCGTGAAGATCGTCCTGACAAACCGGCGTCGTCCAGGCGCGAACCAATTACTGCACTCGCTGGTTCTATCGTTGTGTACATCGTCTTACTCCGCATATTTGCCAACATCGGCGAGTATGGCCCCAACTGGATTAGCATAACGACGCGAGTCGCTGGAAATATCCAGGCGCTTCGACTTCCCACTTCTAACTACAAGAAAATGTCAAAAATGGCCAAGAAAATCTGCGAGGAAATCCGTACAGCCCTTCAGGTCTTCCTAACGCTGGCTCCAGCAACCTCTTTTCAAGCAGTTCTGCAATGCATAACAGTTACACGTCTAACGGGCACGGTGGACTACCAGCGTACCGCAGAAGCCCTTCTCGATCGGAGGGACTTGAGTTTGACGAAACAGATGAGAAAAAACGTGGATTTTATCCACTTACTCTCCGGTCAATTTGCCCGGCCTGCTTTAATGCTTATCTTGGATATGTTTCTGCTTATAAGGCATCTCCCAACCAACCAACTGTTTAACCCAATTCGCACGATGGCCAGGCTAATTTTATTTTTTCGTTCAGAGTTTGCTAGTTCATGTCTCAATCGGATGAATGTCCCTCCTACTCTCTTCAGCACCGTGATTTCTGAGAGCTTCCATGGACCGCCTCCAAGAGCTCTGGGCTCATTTGATACTTTTCAGCGTCTCTTGTTGCGCCAGAGTATCTGTTTGCGCCGCCCAATTGCAGATTATGCGATTTCAAATGCGGTCGTTGATCCAAGAGGCTATATTCGTTTCCGGAATCGGCCGCCACGACGTCCAAGTGCTCCGTCTATTATTCGTATTCGCTGCGCTATGGTGAGCAACGTCCAATTTTTCACTATCCGAGGCATGATCGAGAAATTAAATGTGATGTTTATAATTGAACTAACGAATGGTGAAGTGAGACCGTTCAGTGAATTGTTTCCCGTACGTCCTGCTGCTAATGGAGTTCTTAGGCTTGGAACAGACTTGGAAGGCGTGAATTTGAGCCCTGAAGAGCGTTATCTGATATATTTCATTTTCTTTCTGATACGACTTTATGGTGTTCAAAGATCTATAGGATTCCAATGAAATGGCGGCTTTTCAGATTATTGAAAAGCTGATGTCTTTGTCGAAGTTTTAAATGATTTTAATTGTTAACGCTTTTGATTGGTCCCAGTCAGAAAACATGAAACGCGACAACAAAACTGCATTGTCAATTTTATTCCAAAGCCAGAGCGATAGGCTCCTATTTTAATGGAAATTTTAATGTCTTCAACTCTAGTGGTGTTTCCGCTTGCATAAATTTTGCTGACGTATATTTGTATAAATCATGTTATCATGATGCCCTCAAAGCAATTTTTCATTCGCGAGCGTAAATTCTTATAGTTTAGAGTAGGCCTACCACTTTTAAGAAATTCCAAAACACTAATAGTCTTGTAAATCAATATCACGTGGATTTGTAAACTGACTCGTGTTCCAGATATTCTAAGCAGCTATCTAGGCTTTTATGTTTTTATAGAAACCAATATTTGAAGTGTATATATAATAATGAATGTCGGATTTGTTTTGCTTTTAAACAAATCACATTTGAAACATTGAAATAAACTTTGAATACTTTTCATTACGATTTGTTTTCCTAAACAATTTTTTAGCACAGGTGAAATCTTTCGCTTGAACAGCATGTACAATTATATCTAGACGCCCTGTGGCTGTCAAATATTATAGTCATTCCACAACTTTGGCAAAATAATGCCTAATTAGGCAAAGTTTATTGAGAGAAAACTTGCCTATCATTTCTTCACTCTTGGCCGTTGTTGATCTCGTGTGCAGCAAAAGCTAGCCAACGTTAAGAGAACTATACACTTTCAGTAATACTCTCATTATCTTCTAAGAGTGACATTACAAATGATTGTGTATGTTAAAAAAAGTTTGGAATGATGGCCAATAATGATGAAAATCCGGATTTGGGCATCATTACTATAGGGCTTAATTTGGTAATTAGGGGCGTGGTTGTGGATACCGTCGTTAATAATGACTATACAGGTTGCGCGCATCATTAACTTTGTCATTAGTATTGACTATGTAAGTTTTCCCCCGAAGACTTACTGTACTTAAACTTCGCGCGCCACGCTTTCTGACTCATATTTCCAATTTGCGCCACCTCGTGCGCGAGCATGCGCAGTATGATTGCGAAAAGTCGTCCATACTGTAAACAGTTACGTATACACAGACTGTATTCACAATGAACGAATTGAAGACAAAAAACGGTCGTCACTCATGCGCAGAACAAATTGGCTAAAAAGGCCATTCGTCATACATTTTAAATTTTAAAAATGAAATGCTTGAGAGCTCGATCTACTTTGACGTAATAAATCGCATTCATTCAATAACCGTAAAAGTCTTTCCAATCTCCTAAAGTATACAAGCGAGAAAACCGGTTCAAGCGCATCATGACTCATGCGCAGATCAAATTGGCTAAAAATGCCATTCTTCATTTCTACTTTTTAGCTGTATAATCTTTCATTGTACAATCTATGGAAAGATAAAATCATAATCGAAAAAGTCAGTCTGAACCACTAAATAATACACGCGAGAAAACCGGTGACGTTTTCAAGATGGCGTCAAAGACCGTTTATGTCTTCAGTTGTGTTCATTGTGAATACAGCCAGTGTTCATAGTTGTTATTAAAAATGATCGTGCAAAGTTGAAATGTAATGAAAGATAATGATGTAACATTGTTAGATCGAGGTATTATCATTCTAGGTGATAGAATTATTAAGGAACGTATAGCCTACTGCGTACAATTCCCCTTAAAATTCACAACCATTTCGTCACGTGATCAAAGTAACGATGCATGGTTAATTGCTTCATCGTACTCTGGTTAATTACAAGGAGTCTAAAAATGGCCGACTATGAATGTGTCTTGAGTGTCATAAATTTGACAGGATATTATTAATTAGAGTGGCTCATGTTTTAACTTAAATTAAAATTCAAGATTGTTTACGCAACTGAATAAAATTAATTTCAAAATTACCTTTCTTGTTATTACAGGCTTCTTGTCACCCTGTAGACACGACGACAAACAGTATCTATGATTTATGGAACCATAGGATAACCTTGAAATAGAGAGCAGTATCTCAACATGGCCGACAATAAAATACGGCTTCATTTGTTCAAGTGCCCTGACTAATATTTCATACTTGTATTTCCAGGTGATGAAGTTGACGATGATTACGTTTATCCTGCAGGTAAGTTTTCAATTTAAGTTTGCTAATATTCCGTATAACAAATGTTGTTAAATCTAAATTTACAACCATGCCATTAGAAAGTACAATTTATTTTCAAACGTTAAATTTTATGAGCTGTAGGGAAATATTTATTAGGGTTACTCTGCTTACTCAACTGGACCTTTACGAATCGCACTTTGTCAGTCATGTTGCGCTTTAGAAACATTTGAGCATTAAAGGGCACTTTGATGAATTTTCGAAGTTCTGATAAGAAATTCCCTTTTCTTTCTGTGCGCCAAAATTTTGAAGTAAAACTTCGAGAATCCAATACGAAATATTTTTAAGCCGCTTCGCAGGGTATTTGGATTTTTCATTTTTTGAGAAACAAGTATTATAAGTGTGTATAATTAGTAGTGATTTATAAAAAAATCATTTAAAACAGATTTTGATATTGTACATGTAAATTTAAATTAATTTTGTACGAGTTGTAAACTAAAAAATGTCGATCACTGGCACTTGCACAGTAAGCCTCGTAGATGATGAGTGGGCTTTGGCAAGCAATGAAACTTCCAATATATACAGTATGAATAAAAAATGCATAATTATAGGCACTTGTCATGGTGCATTATTAGTTTCCCAGTTCGTATTTCCTATTCCGTACTAACGCTAAGAAATCGTTATCCAATGCTTTAGATTGACGAAATGGTCGGAGAGGTGCTGTATAATCATCAGCGGGAGAAATCCTTCTAAAAACCAAACTTCAGCGACATTGTGGCCTGCTGTGAATTATGATAATTTCCTATACATCACTGCCGATGCTGTCAGACTCCTGTGGCTGTGACTCCTTGTTGCAAAACTTCTCTGCTCTGGCGCCTTGCTGCAGACTCTTGTTTAAGTGGTGACACCTTGCTGCAGATTCCCGTGGTGAATGGTGACACCTTTCTGCAGACTCCCGTGGTGAGTGGTCACAACTTGCTGCACACTCCCGTGGTGAGTGGTCACACCTTGCTGCAGACTCCCGTGGTGAGTGGTCACACCTTGCTGCAGACTCCCGTGGT
>JAQGBX010007065.1:0-11814 GCA_034698745.1 Megaphyllum sjaelandicum | reverse complement strand
AATCAAGTACATTGTAAAACGGACCAATAGCTCCTTGAAGTCGGCCACCATGCATTGGTTGGTTGCTTTTCTGTAACGTGCCATTTAAAGGCGTGCTAAAATTAGGGGTGGACTTATTTCCGTTTTACAACACTAATATGACTAGTTAAATTCGGAAAACGCCAGAATTATAGCCAATTGCATGAACCTAAGTATCTGTTTCGTCACGTTATTGTTGATTTCTGAATGCAAATTCATTCAAATGATCACATCGGCTGATTTTCGAAAGGATAAATCATGTAACTATGCCAAATATGTAGTATTTGACATTCCTAAAGGGGCTATTCTCTCGTTAACATTTTATGGTCAACGTTATGTGAACATTGTTAGTTTTCCTGACCAAAAAATAAGCACGTCACCAAATTGCACTTAAAAAAAGCTACCAAACACTGCATGGTGATCGCCATCAAGGGGCATTAAAGCTATTGGTCCGTGTTACCTGACTCACACTGTATTAGAACCATATTTAAATAGAATTTTTCGCTAGGAATATAATGTACTAAACCAATTTAAATGTATTCAGTTTTAAATGCAGTAAACGTTGCTCTGAAGAAACCCACCAAAGAAAGCAGCGTATACAATCCGAATTCAAACGCATCGTTAGTTGTGGATGGGAATCTTATGCGCGAACAAACGGCTAACAGAAAATTCTGCACGGATACCACATATGAAACTCAGCCGTGGATCTTTGTTGATCTTCAATCTACATATTTCGTCCTGTTCATTAACATCACTAATATCAATGAAGAAGGCAAGTAATTTTATTCATTTCAATTAGATATATTATAGAAATTCAACTGTCTTTTTCCGACAACAAACATCAACAATACATGTTAGTTCTTTATCAGACATTTGAATTTTCCTTATATCTTTCAAAAACAACCAGAAAGTAATCTATTTCAAAACCAGATCTTAATCTTAAAGTTAACAAGAAATAACTGTGCTTGGAAAGCTTTTCATATAGATGGGAAAAAAATAAACCATGACACGATTTTTTTTCCATTAACAAAGCCATATAATGAGTATTTGTTTCTAAACGTTCATCTAGAAAAATATCTATTCGAATTTTTATTAACAAGATTGAGACTTGTTAATTAGAATATACTGTATATTCTAATATCTTAATTATTACATAAAATTATCAATCGCCTAATCTTTCAAATATGAAATTGTTAATTAGAATATACTGTATACTCCAATATCTTAATTAGTGCATAGAATTATCAATCGCCTAATCTTTCAAACATGAAATTGTAAGTCAACATCAATGTTTTCGTTTACAAACTATAGGATAAATACCAGGCAATTGTATTCAAGCAAAAAACCTGATGTTTTGTACATCAGGCAAAACAATACAATAGGCAAAGAATAGAGTAGATAAGCTTACAATATTTTCTAAATGTTTTAAGAACGTTATTTAAAACTTGTTACTAGTTAAACATCCTTTAAGTACAAATCACTCAACTTTAACGGATTATACTAAGCAATAACTGTATAAGTTTAAACTATTTTTTCTGTAGTGTGAGACCGTGATGCACAAATCTATAGTGTATATACACTGTATATATCATTATTTTTATAAAAAAACAGTAAGAAAGGCACGTATTTCTTTGTATAAGCTATTGTTTTTTTCCTACCATCAATGTATAGGTTATAAAAGACGTTTTCACGACGTTGAGGTTCGAGTTGGATTTAACACAGGAACAAACGCTGATTCGGCTGATTCCTTCACTCATAACACACTTTGTGCCGAATATTTAGGAGTTGGGGATAATTATTGGCTCACACCATGTGTGCAATATCCAATTAATGGAAGAATCGTAACTGTCCAGATTGTAAGAAAATGCACTGGTGCCAGGTGTACTGGCGAAAGTGGTGGAAATGTCCTTAATTTGTGTGAAGTTCAAGTTTATGCTTTAGCATAGTGAAGTGCTATCGATATGTTTTTCTAGACACTTGTTATGTACGATTCCTATTATTTACAAAAACAAATTTATAATGGATACCACAAGCACGTGTTTTTATCTATATGCTACGATGTAATAGCGAGATATGAATGTAGCATTGAAGTTTGTTTTTAAAAGTGCGTATACATTTGCTGCAAACGTGCAAACGACAATATTAAAAAGAACTATTCGACCCTTAAATACAATAAAATCTACAGGGTATTTCAAAAGTAATAATCAATAATTTTAGAGGTTGTAGAGGGTACTAAACTGAACATGTTTAGCATTGTTTTAATTTTGGAAATTTTTAACATGGGAGGAAGCTTTGGCGCCCCTTTCGAAAGACTGTCTCGCTTAGCACGAACGTTTGTAAGGAAAGCTATGCGCAAGGAGCACCTCCGTTTACTCCCATGTTAAAAAATTCCAAAATTAAAACATTTATAACTTTTTTAAATGACGTCGGCCTCCCTAGGTTCCTACACTTAACATGTTTAGCTTAGTACCCTCTACAACCCCTAAAATTATTAAAAAATTATTTTGAAACATTCTGTACATGTATATCGCCATAGCGTTTTACTTGGGATGCTGTTATACCGGTAAATGTTATTAATACTGCAACAAAAATATTATGTAACAATTATTGATAGTGATTGCATAGTCAAATCAAGAAATTAACTATAAGGAAACATTATATTTTAAAAACATTTGCACAAAAGTAGTTTAGAAATATAAAATAAGGTTTAAAGTCCAAATTAACAGACCGGATAGCCCATAGTTACTGTAAATACATGTGTATGTGATGAATTATCTTCATATAAAAATCGGTGAAGAGAATAAAATAACTGAAATATGAAATTAATATAGCATACGTTGTACATTTTCTAGTATACGAGCGTATTGTAAGTAACTCAAATACAAATATTTATGTCTGTAGTGTTTCTATTGGAAATAATGAATAATAAAAATCCTACTAATTCAGTTCATGTCAAATTATTGTAAAATTCTAACCAATGAAGTTCTAAATGTATCAAACTTTGCTCTAACTAAGACTTCCAAAAAATGAAGCTCATACATACTACATTCAAATTTCAAAGAGTTAAATATATTCAGAATCTTTGATGCAACCATCAGCGATATTTTAAGATTTTACGCATAACTTGAATGTTCGTAGTAATTGCTATTATTCAGGGGCTGTTGGGCTGTTGCAGTCCTTATTTAAACCAACAAACTAGCAATAAGCTGTTTTGTTTTTTCGATAACTTTCTAACAGAATTTTACAATAGTTTAGAAACTTTATTATACGCTATATATCGAAAGCTGCTTAAATTAAGTAGAGTAAGACATTTTGTTTCTTCATTTTTGTGCAGCACACTGTGTAAAAACGTTATACGATTATCTATACTTGAGTTATCAGAACAAAATGTTTCATTATCTCAAATGCTGCAGTTATTACACTAGAAAGAAATTAAAAATCCAGTCAGAAAATTATGCAGAGGGAGCTTTTTAATATTGTTAAGTTGAAGAATAACCAGGAGCAAGAGCATTGATTCGATTAAGCAGGCATTTTGACATCTATATGAACATCAATTGCAATGATACCGATAAAGCAGAATGTTTGACAGCATACGGACAGTACAGTTACTACATTAATGGTACAGTAAGTCTATTTTAAAAACAAACCACGAATTTGTGGAAACTAAGGTAACCCAATCTCATAATCTTATAGTGTATACATATACATTCAATGCAAACTTTCTAATTTTATATTTTGATATCTTTATTCAAATTGTGAAATCATATACTCGTTCTCAATTCTGAAAATATTACTTTAGATAGCAATTCTAGATCTAATTGATTTTCACATACTTTAATATATTTCTTTGCAATTCTTAATCTAAAATTCGTAAAATAAACTAAACTAGGCAACAAACAAAATTGGTAAAGAAAACAAATTAACATTTTCAAACACCAGCTTGTATTATTTCAAACATTCACAGACACACAAAAACTGTCTGGAATTCTTCAGCTGCCTCATTTAAAACATAGATCTTACATGTATTGATTTAACGTACTTAGTTATTTATCAACATAAGGTGTATAAAAAATAATTTAAATGCAAGGTTAAACATACCAAATAAATAATTGAATTCAATCTACTGCCCTACATTTAGATTAGAAATGCCATTATAAAAAGGAAAACCTTGAATCTAAATTAAAGAGGCGATAATTAATTCCTCGAATGCCGTCTAGAGTGAATATCAACAAATTAATAACACAATAAGCTTGGTCTATTTGATCCAACATTTTGAGCCTAAAATTTACACATCCATTTGAAATCTTAAATCTATTTTGAAAAAAAAATGTGGCAAAAACTCGAATATAATGTGCATATTAATGCTTTATTAATGGATGCATCTAAAAATGCATTTATAACTCAACAAATGCGGTATACAATATTTATCAAGGATTATATTGAATTTCCAATTTCCGTTCCGAGTATAAAAATGAATTTTAATGCTGTGGCATAAAATGCATGTGGCTGTGTGTTGTTTTGGTAAGTTGATTATTTTTTTCCAAATTTTAACTTGTCAAATTATTACTTTAGAGAATATTTCAGCTTAAAGTATATAAGCTAAGTTTGAAAATTCAGATCTATTCAATTGTCGTTTTTCAACGTAGTGTTTCAGGAACATGCGTTGTGCATCAAAACCCTGGAAATTCCTCTATCTACAGCGATGATTCTGATATTGAGAAGTATCTAAAAACATGCAATTCCTAATTAAATAACGAAATACGATGTACTCGCTTATTCGTTGGGTTATTAAAATGAAATCCACAACTTGACAGAAAAACTAAAAAATATCACTTTCTTTTACGATGTAAATTTACATTATTAGTTTTCTTCTCATTTTTAAAAGTTATGTAAAATTTAACGGTAATTAAACAAATTCGCATATATGAAAGAAAAAGTTCGAAAGAATGCCAGTTACTAGTTACTAGCTTCTACAAGCGATAATAGCTACTCAGTAGTCTACTCTACAATATTTGGAAACGAGATTGAATTAATGGTAGAGTATAAGACATGGTGTTTCGTCGTTTTTGTATTGTAGGCCAACATTGCGTATCGTTAGGTGAGATGAGTAAAAAAGTACAACTGTGATTATAGGATCCACGTTCATTTTGTTGCCAATCTGAATCCATAATCAATATTTCCATAGTGTTGCAAGGGGCGACACGGTAAAAAACATTTTTTTATATGTTGTTACATTTTGAACTGTTGAATTAGCGAATATGTAAGAGCTTTGGACCAAATTTGACGCCCCCATTCCTTAGCTCTGTAGTACAATATTGCAAACATTTTTTTTATCGAAATTATACACTTTCACGTATAGCTTATAACATGCCATACAAAGTTCACATGAGGCGTACATTTTTCACAAACTGAAACCAAAACGCTATAGGAATATATAGTGTTTCTACGAAATCGCAGTATTTAATTTGGTAACCTCGGTCACACTTAGTGACCCTCTAAAATGATACTCTTGACAAGTTATTTCAGAAATTGTTATATGATAAGAGACAATGAATGACTCGGAAGATAATACCCCGGTGTTTGAGATAGCAGGTTTGAAAAGCAATATAGAGGACGGCCCAACTGTGCATGGGTGGCTAATGTAAAGGCCTGGTGTGATGAAAGTCTACACCATCTACATCTACATCTATATAATATTTATGTCAAATATTTTGGCATTCACTACTGATTTAATCACTAACTTGTACACCACATTTACATTTGTTCTAAAAATACAAACAAAAAAAGATTTCATTTTTTAAAATATTTATCGGCTAACTCGAAACGCTGTTAAATAATTAATGCTTCAAATGCACTCCATGGTGACAATCGTCCACATAAATAACAAAGTAAACATTGATAGCTAAAACAATTGCGTATAAATAGTTTGAGATAAACCGAGCACGACATAATTGCGCAGCCCATTTGATTAACGTTTTCCCAATTACCATTATACTTCAAAAAAATGTTGCAAAAACTTCAATTTATCCTTCATATTATAGCCTTATTTCAGATAGCAACACAAAGTAAAGTTATCATTCAACAAAAGTACAGAATATTTATTAATAATTATAAATTGCCAAACTCAACCACGATAATAAATCATGAAAAGATGTCAACACCAGAATGTGCAGTAACCTGTCATCGCACAAGTAACTGCGTTTTATTTTGGTAAGTTGACTAGCATTATTAGCGAAACTCAGATAAAAACTATACGAATCTTACTGTGGCAATCGTGAGGTCACGCGTTCATAAGAAATGTATTACCATTTCAACTCACTTTGAGAGAGTTTTTAACCAATTAGCATGTCAATTTTACACATGCGACTGCAAAAAGTTCGATTCGTAAAATTTCAGTCTTAGTACTACTATAGTTTGATAAATTATAGTAGTACCATAGATTTGTTGCAATTCCTACTTGTTATTTTTCAAGTGTGACTTTTAAATCTTAATCTCAAACAAAGCACAGATTAAGGGCTTTTAATGTCAGTGTAATGAACCTTAAATAAAAAGATTTAACAAGGCAGCAATATTAATGGTTAACATTAATACATTATGCGTTATTACAAATGAAAATAAATATGTATACCAAGGCAATCTGAATCCTTAATTAATCTAAATCTCCATAGTATTTCATTTGTAATAATGCTCTCATCATTTTACCGGTTTCTGATCATAAAACAAATGAAAATGTGAATCGTAAAATAAATTTTTACAATGATTTGAGATTAATGATTGTTATTAATAATACAGTACGGAAATACATTGGCCCTATCCCAACCCATATTCCCGTATTTACGGGAAAATTAATTAAATCGCAATGTAGGGGTCAATCATGACCAGACTGCTTAGTCTGACATGTTGTATTATGACCTCTCCCCACCCCTCCTTCCATATGGTACTATTTACTGACTGCAGGGTAAAAGAATTGAAAGTAATTGAATTGAAATCACTGCTTTATTTTCGATTGAAACTCCCAAGTGAACGAATAAAATCGCCAAAAAAAATATGACCATTAAATCAGCAACTTCATATTACCAGTTTCTGATCTTAAAACAAATGAAAATGCGAATTTAAAGTAAATCTCCACAATGATTGAATCATATTTTGGTAAGTTGAGGTACATCGACATCGTTGCATAATCTTGAAATAAAACAAATTTCTAGTGAAACAAATCAATGCTTATTAAAGCGAGTTTCTTCATCTTCATCTACTTAAATTAATCCATCTCATTTTTGTAAGCTCCAGACCGGGTGCGTGCGCTTTGGCTAAAATCGAAGGGAATTACAATATCCTCATCTCCGAGACTGAAAATGAGGAAAATGACAAGAATTACGTTTGCTTCATAAACGATGAGGTAGGAGCATAGATGCAATTGTGCTAAATAGTATATTTTCAATTAATGATCAAATTATTTTTTTAAAACCTTAATAAAAACGGTATTGATTAAAAGTACTGTAATTTCACAATTTATTTTCGATCATGTGATAATTACATTTACATGATAAAATATATAAAAGGGCTACAATCTAAGAAAATGTTTCACAATTTTAAGCTACTGGCAGGAAGTGATTCCTTAAATTTAATTTTTCAAACCTTTTCTGTATACGTTGTAAAGAATCTGAAAGCATCCCAACAAATTCTAACTAGGAATATAAAATCTAAAAATAAATCCTTTCGTTTTCGATTTTATTTTGCAGCACGATTTAAGAAATACATAAATAAAAATCCAAACATATAATCATTTACAATCAATTTGGAATAAAAAAAATATTTTGTAACTCAAAAAATACCACAAAAACATACTGTATGCTAATGTGGTATTTTTATTGGAGGAATTTTAAAAATTTATAAATAAAACACATAATAGGACATTTAAGCTCAACTTACTAGTTTGCTCAAAACGTCATTACAGCGTAAATTTTAGATTTTAAAGGCACCCAAAAACGACCTTCAATATGGTACATGTACAGAGATATTAAATTTACATCGTTTAAGAAAATAGCTAGCTTTATTTATTAACATTCACCTACTGTAAAAGTCTTTAAAATCCACTTACAACGACAAAGTTCTATCCATGTATGTGCATTACATGCAGTAAGTCCTAATTTATCTTACCATTCTGACGTATAAACATGAATAAACCATTTCAAATTCACAGAAAATGACAAGATATTAATGGACCAATTTAGGAATCAAATTGTTAAATTCAAAATTTGGAATAAGAATATTTAACAAAACCGTTTTCTTCGCCGAATTTATTTTAGTTACAACATCTGAAAAATTAGTCAGGTTAATTCAATAAATGTCTAACAGAAAAAAGGTCCTTTATTATGTTAAATACTTCTCAGATCATATATTTTCAATAGATTTCCGTGGTTTCAGCGTTTATTATGAAAGTTATATAGAACAATGCTGTTTTTTTTTTCAGATCAGCAATATTGAATCTGAGGGAATTATACGAGGTAATATACAATGTATAGGGGGAATTAGGTAACACGGATCAATAGCTCCTTGATGTCGGCCACCATGCATTGTTGGGTTGATTTTCTGTAAGTGCCATTTAAAAGGCGTGCTTAAATTAAGAGTGGACTTACTTCAGTTTTACAACACTAACACAGTGTATGACTAGTTATTATATAGTAGTTAAATTCGGAAAACACCAGAATTATATTTAAAAGCATGAACCTAAGTAGGCCTATTTGTATACAAATAAAATACTGTGTCAAGCTGTTTCGACACGTTATTGTTTATTTATGCATGCAAATTCATTCAAATGATCAAATAGGCTGATTTTTGAAAGGATAAATGATGTAACTAAGCCAAATATGTAGTTTTTGATTTCCTAGAGGAACAATTATCTCGTTAACATTTATGATCAACGTTATGGGAACATCGTTAGTTTTCCTGACCAAACCCGTCACCAAATGGCACTTTAAAAAAAAAGCCACTAAACACTGCATGGTGGCCGCCATCAAGGGGTATAAAAGCTATTGGTCCGTGTTACCTGACTCACACTGTATTAGAACCATATTTGAATAACATTTTTCGCTAGGAATATAATGTACGAAACCAGCTAAACCAATTTAAATGTGTGCAGTTTTAAATGCAGTAAACGTTGCTCTGAAAAAACCCACCAAAGAAAGCAGCGTATACGATGGAAATCCAAACGACGAATTATTCGACGCATCTTTAGTTGTGGATGGGAATCTTATGCGCGAATTTACGGCTAAAAGAAAATTATGCATGGATACCTATTATGAACCTCAGCCATGGCTCCTTGTGGATCTTCAAGCCACCTATTTCGTCCTGTTCATTAATATCACTAATACCAATGAGGAAGGCAAGTAATTTATTCATTTAAATTAGATATAATAGAAATTCAACTGTCGTTTTCCAACAAGAAACATCAATAATACATGTTACTTCTTTATCAGATACTTTAATTTTCCTCCTTTCTTTCAAACACAACATGTTGATTATTTGTTTCAAGACGTTTTTCTAGGAAAATATCTATTCGAATTTTTATTAACAAGATTAAGGCTTTTTAATTATTTCAAATATATAGTCAAATATCTTAATTAGATAGGCGAGTTGAGAATAGTTATTTACAAGTAACTTTCACTAACTCACTTCCAGGATAATAGTAGCTATGCTTAAAATGTAAGAAATAATGTCAGTTTGAGTTTTTATTTTCAAGAATATAGCCTAATATATTGCTTAGCATTATCAATCGCCTAATCTTCCTCACATGAAATTGAAATTCGACATCAATGTTTTCGTTTACTAACTATTGCATAAATGCTAGGTAATTGTATTCCAACCAAATACCTCATGTTAAACAAAATAATAGGCGAAGAAATTGAAACATAACTCACTTCATCAGTTACATCACATCATTCAGTCACTTACATCATTAGTAATGTATATGCTTAAACTATTCTTTCTCGTGTGAGCCCGTGAGGCACAAATCTTAGAGTGTACATGAATTGAATATCATTATAAACATTTCATATTGTAAGCAAAAATACGTTTTCATGTAACAAAAACAGTATAAACTAGTTATTTTGTCTTTTTCTAACTACAATTGCTAGGTTTTATAAAACGTTTTCACGACGCTGAAGTTCGAGTTGGATTTAACACAGGAACCAACGCTGATTTGGCCGATTCCTTCACTCATAACTCCCTTTGTGCCGAATATTTAGGAGTTGGGGATGATTATTGGCTCACACCATGTGTCCAATATCCAATTAGTGGAAAAATTGTTACTGTCCAGATTGTAAGAACGTGCAATGGTCCCGAATGTCTAGACGGAAGTTTAAGTGTACTTAATTTGTGCGAAGTTCAAGTTTATGCTTTAGCATAGTAAAGAGCTATCGATATGTTTTTCTAGACACTTATTATGTACAATTTCTATTATTCACATAAACAAATTTATAAAGGATACCACCAGCACGTGTTTAATTTATACTCTACGATGTAAGACAATAAAATCTATATCGCCATGGTATTTTACTTGTGATGCTGTTACAAATGTTAGTAATACTGCAACAAAAATATTATGTAACAATTGCATTGTTAATAATTGCATAGTCAAATCGAGAAATTAACGACAAGGAAACATTATAATATACGAAAACCATTTCCACAGAAGTAGTTTAGAAATATAAAAAACATAGAATTTAAAGTCCAAATTGACAGACCGGAGGGTACGTAGTAACTGTAAGTACAAGTATGTGATGAATTCGCTTCACATAGAAATCGGTGAAGAGAACAAAATGACTGCAATATTTTAATTAATATATCTTACGCTGTACATTATACAGTTTACGCAGGGCCGTATTATCCATAAGGCTGAGTAGGCTCAAGCCTAGGGGCCCACCATGATCAGGGGCCAATGACCATTAATCCATTTATTTTCTAAAATTCTCTGGCTGAAGCGGTGTCAGGCCAAAAACAGGTTTATGTAAAATAACGAAATGTGCAATCTGTGTTCAAGCTCAGTCACACATATGATACCTAACATTAAATTAAATAATCCTAAAGTAACTTTAAGTAAGCGTAGATTTGTTTATGTGTGACTGTTTTTACGAGTGAGTGAATTGAATTTCTCTTCTAGGTGAACTGTCGTTTGTTTAAATACCTCCTTTTCATGTTTTCCCCGACTTCAAATATGCAAAATGTTCCACGTTTTCCCGAGTTCCAATTTGTGAAATTTTCCACGTTTTCCCCGAGTTGGAATTTGCAAAATTTTCCACGTGTTTCCGAGTTTAAATTTGAAAAATTTTCTACAAAAAAAATTTTTCTGAATTAAAATTTGAAAAATTGTCCACGTTTTCCACTTTACCCGACTAATTTGTTATTAGTTAGAAATGTTTTAAAATGTATCTTTTCTTAGATATAATTTGAAAAATGGTGACAAGTTTAAGGAATAATAAATGTCATAAATTTTGATTACAGTAAACATATTCTTCATGTTAATGTTTGACAACATTTAGGATATATTTGCATTTGTTCATATTAACTGACTTGTAATTCTCTTGTATAATCCATTATGGTAACAAAAACTGCGGAACTGTATATGTTCTCTTTATCAAAAATTACTCCTTCCAATTATATTTGAGACAGCCAAAAAATGGAAATCTTTTCATTTTGCTAACATAATGTTATTTGTGTAACAAATGTTATTTCTAAAGCATGCTTGTATTTTAGAAATAATGCTTCGGGCCTCAGGGTAACTTTTGTGACTCCCTGCAT
>JAQGBX010007064.1:0-11815 GCA_034698745.1 Megaphyllum sjaelandicum | reverse complement strand
TGTACCTATCACCGTTTTAAAATTAAGACCTAAAAACCCTTGAAATGGGCCTTGGGGCCAAATGGTTTGGACACCACTGCATTCCGCACCCTATGGTTACTTTATGTTCCCCATATCCGATTTTTCATATTTGAATCCGTTCTGTGGATTTGGAGGAGGGGTTAAACAGACTGTTTATTCACGCTGTATACTCAAGTCATACAATTTTTGCCTGTAGCACTTCCGTGCATGTTTCAGACATGTTTGTTTTTTGACCATTCTTGACGTTCAAAAGCAATACATTTTTTAAGAACCGTATTACGAGGAAAATTGAAAATGTATTTTATTCAGAGAAAATAAATTTTGAAATACAGTACTTTTTAAAGTGTTAAAACAGATGTTAGCAGCACATGTAATTTTGACGTTATATTCAGCGATTCATTTCAATATAAAATATTGCTATCGCATCGCTGCAATCAAAACTGCAAAAATTGGTCACAGGCTGTGATTTTTTTTTTAAT
The DNA here is from genome assembly GCA_034698745.1 of Megaphyllum sjaelandicum. Taxonomy (NCBI): domain Eukaryota; kingdom Metazoa; phylum Arthropoda; class Diplopoda; order Julida; family Julidae; genus Megaphyllum; species Megaphyllum sjaelandicum. The sequence goes on along the minus strand of JAQGBX010007064.1, from coordinate 11,315 downwards.
TTTATGAGAAAATACGCCACTTAATTTCGGATTTAATAACGGCGATATCTTCCGTATCCCATACACTGCGAGGTCTAATTGCTGGGAAAAGTTGGTTGGTCCCACGGGATATTTATAGTCCGATCTCCAGAAAGCATCTTTGCGAAAACGCAAGCAACACGTGATCAGATCTGACCAAGCAACGTTAAATCCTTGCTAAAACGGGTTCCTCCTCAGAAAAAATCGTCAAATTAAACACATTGTTTGACAAGTATGCTTAAAAGTTGATGGAGGAAAAAATAATAGTGGAATTGGCGTGGGTTAGCAATTCCCCAATTCTCAAAACAATGGCCGCCCCGATTCAACAATAGCAAGATAAAAAGTAGCAGAAATGGCATTTTTCACCTGTTTTTCCTAAATGGTTACAAACGAGACCCCTTATCTAGGTCTGGGTGAAATGTCACTTCGTGCCATGAAATTCGATAAGTGCAATTTCACGATGCTGATGCCCTCGTCGCCATCTTTGAGTTGCTCCTGTTAAGGAACTTTTCAAGGATGACTTTTAGGAAAGTATCTTGAATGAACGCATCTACAATGTAGGTTACTGTCATTATTCAAGAAACTGCCGAGACAGTTCCATAAATAACCTCTAAAAATTTCGTCAAATGATCATGTTGAGGGGGAACACGTTTTTCCAAATTCTATCAAGACACGTTTTACTCCAAATCAGTGCATGGCGACATAAGTGATGCATGTCACAAACGAGAACTACATGTAAGTGGACGAAAGTCCTTCAATCTACATCTATATCATGATCTATCATGCAATTGGCACTTGTCTGTGCAAAGTAGAAGACATGTACATGTAGGTATAAACTTGATACATTTGACAAAGTCATCCTTCAAGGCTCCAATATTAAGAAATTACGTTACGTTAGACGAAATTGACTCTGATATCAAATGAGGAAGTATGCACATGTGACCTTTGAAGTCAAATGTAAATTGAATATTAAGAAGTATAGACTTTAAAGTGAAAAACGGGCCAAACCAGACTGTAAAAAACGTTCTCGACATGTACCAGTAAGGATTGGTGATTTTAAGAACAACTTCATCAATTCTAATTCTGACAAAAACCTCACGTGTAACATCCCATGACCCCATTACCGCATGCCGCGACCTCGGGGGCCACCACCAATTTCAATTAGGCAACTTTCTACCAATTTCTGTTTCTTGGTGGCCAAGTCACACCAACGTGACATTTACGTTCATTTTAAGTCACTTTCAAAAATGCTGTTCACCTCCTTATGCAACTCGTCAAAATTGAAAGATGACGCAATGCAATAGAAATGTATAATATATTGCAAAAGTATCACATGCTGTCGACAATCAACTACAAAATCTACAAATTTAGTTAATTACGGAACTTTCAATACTTAAGACGGCTTATGCATTCAATTCAATTCAGCAAACTGACCGTATGCAGCACATATGAATGGGCAAATTCTTGCATATAAAAAATGACCAGTGGATAGAAAAGGTTATTTGGATTTCACTAAAGACTGAAATCCAACATTATCGATCAATAAATCTAACGACATCTTGCAGCAAAATGGTGTGGAATGTACATGTAGTATGGTATGGTATTAACTGTATAGTAATGAAAGACATTAGACAAAACAATAAGCTATTTCATAAGTATAATACTTTCTGCAGCTCCGAAATAAACGATATATGCAACTACATTGTGTTGCCTTTCCAAGTTCACTGGAGACAGTGGCATAAATACGGTTTAATAATATCGGACAGTGGCCATTGAGGATACATACAACTATTCTTACTTATTTCCGGGATGTAAGCAACGAAGAGAAGAAAGGTCAACGACAAAAAACATATTTGACCTTAATAATTAATTATCAATTATCTTTTGTAATTAATGTCAGAAAAAATTATCTGCATACATCTAAAATATGCGATTGTACATTTTTTGTCCTAATTATAAATGTAAATGTACAACTGTATCCCATTGCAATTCTCTTAAGCTGGCTTTCCTTCCATTGAATATGTTCAATTTCACAAAAAGGCATGCTCATCAGTAAATTAGTAATAACCATATTCTCATTCAGTGCTTTCTTCAGTGACACAGGCCCTTTAATTTGTTCGAATTTTTTTAATATTGCGTTTTAATGAAGTGTTTGATTACTGTGTTACATCGTGTTATTGGACGTTTGAAGCATTCAAATTCATTCAGAATTAGATATCTTCGAACAGCATACCGGTAGTTGATCAAGTGAAGAGTTCAATAGCACCATTGTTTGCACTTTAACAAGCACAATTTTTATACTGCAGTACATTGTTAATATACAATTGTTGCGTTGAACTATGGCATTTATAGACACTAGTTTATCCATTCGGGAGTTCAATAACACTTTTTTTTTGCACTATGGCACGTATCGTGCCCGATTTGCAACTGCCAAATATGGGAACGTCGGTAACAACCGCTACCGGCCCAGCAGCTAATCACAGCTCACACATCCACTTTCACCACTTCATCCATTTTCCATTTTCCTTTAAAAAATGGACAAAAAAGAGGGGAAAAAGCTTATCGAACAGTGGGGTCTGCCATTACGAGTGCCGTATAATTTCGGGCCTTATTTTTTTCCCTTATTCACTCTTAACGAGTGGCTAATGAAGCACTTAACGGCCCGTTTTTTGGTACCAAGGGGTTCCACTTTCCCGCATTAAAAGAACACTTATTCCTAGACCCAATTTTCCATTTACTCTTTCATCCACGCAATCATGTATGCGTTTCGGTCATACTTCTGAGCTAGGCACATCCTCTCAAATTGGTGTTCTGAAAGTCAACGCAAGCTCAACATTCTCACGGCTCGTGAACCACGATTCAGCTTTTGCCATTCGGGCTTGCATGTGGTCAGTTAAAAATCGAGCCTTTGGGAGCTTCTCTTGATTTGGGAACGCTGCATCACTTCCCATGCATCGTTCCAAAAACCAACTTTTGAAGAAAAAAAATCTATAGACAAAAAAGAGAACCGATTGTTACATAGAAAAGGAAACCGCAAAACTGTGACCTAAAACTCGAAAGTTATATTTCCGCGATTTAATTCCACCTCCATTTCGTATCCCCTCACCCGTGATTATTTATTTGATCTTTTTGAACAACTGTTCCAATCTCGTCATTAGCACGAAATTAGCGCTAAACGATTTGATTTTTTTCCCTCTCAAAGAAAATGCACACAATGCCTTGACCCACATTTGGAAAATTTGAGTAATGAGGGGGCGATGCGGGGCTTCGATGAGGACCCCCTAGATTTTTCCTGATATATCAGAGGCAATTTTGTCAAATGTAACGATCCGGCTAATTCGCTGGAGTAGATAATGATTTGTCCAGATAATGCTATTATTGTCTCGCTTCATCGAGCATTAATAAACTGAATTATTCTGTGAGTAATTGATCACATAATTAATCCATTACTTCATTTGATCAGACAGTGATTCCGCTTGAAAGCTCATGATGAGTCGTGATTCAGCTAGTCCACTCGATCAGGCATTGATTCAGTTCGTCGCGATCCACATGATCATGTCGTGATTGACCTTGATCAAGGCCAGCATTCAGATCGTCCGCTTGATCAGATCTTGACAGGTTTCATCAGGCAGTGATTTTCCTTTTGCATTTAATCGGATGGTTGGTTGAAGGAAAACTCGCAATTTCATTTTTTCCGAATGATCAAGCACGATTTAATTCTTCGGTTGGCCAAGCACAATTTTAAGTACGAATTCAAATATTTGATGGTCATTTTAGGAGTTCACGTATCCGTTTTATTGTCATGATTCCACCAATTCGTTTCATTAGTTACTGCATTTACCCATTTGATTAGCTCATGTGGTCCAGCTTAATTGAATCAATGGATGTTTCTTTTTAACATTGCAGTTTTCGATCGATTCATGCAGTAACGCGAGTTTGATCTTGCCATGATTTTAGCAATTCTTCTCCGTACGAATGCGTTGCGTGAAATTCCCCTTATAAGATTGATCAGGTAATTACTCCGCCTATGATCTTTTCGATCTGGTCCACCAGTCTAACGTATACAAATAATTAAACCACAACTTTTCCTATTCCTTGATCAAGTTCAGCTTCCTGCCAACTATCCGTTCGATCAAGTAACGTTTCCAATATATTCACTATCCGATCAATCGGTAATTCTGAGTTCTCCTTGTTGGCTAAGGCAAAACCATACTTTCTGATAAGTATTCGCCTTTCCGTCATGGGTATAACTACAAAATGTAACTGATTGTGAAGCGATCCTCACACGCTTCAAAAAAGGTGCAAGAATTGACACAATCAAGCCAAGGCATCAGCCTAATCATTCGTGTGTGCAATCTCCATAAACAGGACAGCTGTCATCAACCAGCCAAGTAACGACAACCGAAGACATCAACCTACATCTTGGCAGATGGTGTTGACTAACAATGACAAAGTAGGCGACAAAGTTTGAACATTGGAAGAATACAGACAACACCTTTATAGTATTGTTGCCAAGTGAGATGAGGAGTTGATGACATCAGAAAGGACAAAAAATGGCCATCTGCTACAAAAAAATTTTTACCTCGATGATAGTCAGAAAACAGGGAAAATTCTCCTGATGAACTTTACAAGCCGCTTCTAAATGTTGAAATGGGGAATCTTTAGGGGAATCTGAAAGAGGGTGTACGGAAAAGTTCGATAAAAAAATCAAAGACATTGGGAAAAATTCAATAAAGCTTAAACGTCTGGATACATATTTTTTTTTTTAAGAAAAATAGAATTAGTGATGCCTTATAAAATTAGTCACGAAATCGTTACTCACATACAAAATCTTCCTCTTTGAACTAAACCTCAATTTAGAACTTAGGGATCATCCATAAAGGACGTCCTGTATTTTTCCATGTTTTTAGACCCCCCTCCCCCTTGTCCTGTTTTTTTACCCCTTCCCCCGATGTCCCGTCCAATTTTGAAAACAGCTTGTTGATTACATGAGCAATTTTTAATATGCTCTTTAAAAATTTTTACATTGAAAATATTACCATGAGTGAAAAACAGACTTAAAGAATATTATAGGGAACAGGGAATTTATTCTAACAAGTTGACATCCGGACCCTGTCAGCCGGTGTTCCATTACACATACCACCAGACCCCTTTTCCGGACGTCCTTTATGGATGACCCCTAAAGGCATTTCAACTCTTCAGAATAAAATATTAAGACAGAAATAGATTAGGAACTGCAAAGAAATAAGACAGATTCTTTTTCCAATTTGCATGAAAAAGTTTTAGTTTGTCAATTGTTTTAATTTTTCACCAACATTACCATTTTCTACATTGGAAATTTACAAAGAATTCTAGGTATAAAATCTATTTGTTTGCTTATTAACGATAAATTATTTTACAATTTTTAAACTTTTTTCATGACTTTTTAATGAAGAAATTTCACGTTTAGGGATTTCCCTAATTCGTGTACTATCAATGTAAGTGCCTCATTTCAAAAATGTTTTACATGGTAAAGTGCCATCTGGTGTCATCAACACTATTTGGACAATTAATTAGATAAGAGTCTCAAAATAAAACTACCAGAAAACTAGAAAACAATAAGATGAGTTGGTTTTTATTTCTTTCCTTTTTCTCATCACTGAAAGCGAATCTTATGCATGGAAGCTCACCCCTTTCCTAAACGCATTCCTGATTTCCTAAATCCCCATAGAAAACCTCGACAAACAATGAGCTGTGTACACAACACAATGTGGACAAATGATTGTTACGCAATTGTGCTTCAGTGTTTTGAAAGGTGTGCAAACATGTAACTGCAAAGTGCAGGATATCCACGCACATTTTGTAAAAATAGTTGAAGCAATGAAGTAAGGATGTTAAACCTCTTCGATGACAAGTAATGCTGCCGCTGACCACTTTCTGATATGCGACGGACATCGTCTGCAGATTCCACTACAGAAAATGGACTCTAAATAAGGCAAACGAAACTAGCCACTAACCGCAGATGCAAAAAAAAATACTACGATTAGAAAATTGGACCTGGTTAAACCATTGGGAACACTACTCGAACATCAGTCACCTGACAAGTACAAGTGCACAGCTGGCACCTAAACGAGCACAATGTTACCAGATCGATCAAGTTGTGTGGGCACAAGCCAACTTTGGAATTAATGGTGGTACTTAAGTAGATCACAACGATTAATTACTTGATCGCACACTGTGCAACGCGTTTCAACCATTAACCTAGAACAAGCTAGGGCCAGCGCCACCAATTCAACTGGATGAACAACAAAAATAACGTTTTAGACAACCGCCATTATCTGAAAAGTGGGAAATATCTGAATGGATGTTTCTCCCAATGTCAATAATCAACGGGTGAAAGAGTAATGACCCAAAAGGAAAACCTTCGAGACACTCGTAGAAATAAACAACATTAAAAGTAAATAACGTGCATTAATCACAAACGCAGTTGTGTACGATTAAGAATGGCTGAAATGTTTCAAATTAGATGCATCAAAAAATTAGGTCATAGGTTATGAGTGGAGCCCATTTAACCTGTATGCAACTAAAATAGTTTTTAAAGTTTTATTATGCTGAATATCTATTGTAAACTAGATCGTAATTGCTATAATGTATTAAGCATGCCAAGAAAGCTCTTAAATGGAACTTATCAAGTAAAATGGTTCTCATAAACGGAACCAAATTTCGAATGCAGCAGAATCAATCATTTTAATGGTAAAGAACGTTCTAATATCTTCAATAAAATTAACTTAAAATAAGCTAACTTAACGCATACCTTAAACTTACAGTATTAGCCCATATTATAATGCAATTAGTGGGATCTCCATATGAGCCGACAATTACGTGTATACACAATTTTTACGAAAATGTACCACTATTTGTTTTTTCTTGGAGTTGTGATGAAACACCATTGGCCAATATTGACACCCAAATGGTATTTTAAAACTTAAATACATAAGTCATTTGAGGTTCATTTTTTATCAAAAGAAACAGTTCGAGATTTCAGTGAAAGCCACGCCAATTGACACGTTTACGATAATGCCATAACAATAGTACCGAAAGAAAACTGCACTATTGTAGTATAGATATAACAAAATGTGACACTCAGAAATGCTTTAAAAGCGAATTAAGAATAAAGCAATTTATGGCTTAACGTTTCCCTTAAGACTTCTGACGTCACACACGCTAGTTCTATAAATCGTTCCTGGACTGCGTTAATTGAGAATGGATTAACCTCGCATAAGTACTATACGCATACTGTTTATTGCATACATGTATGAACAACCGATTAAAACACGTATTCAACTTACTAAAATATCTCACTAAATCTAAATTAGGATATTGAGAAATAAATATGAAGCACCTACATGTGCAGTATACATGTACACTGTGCTGCATTTTGAATCCTGAACACAACATCTCAAGAATAAGCTCTTAAAATTATTTTCCAAATATGCGAGTTTCATTTCCACTAAACATAACACTGTAGAGTGGTGTTGATATAGTGACAGGCATTCCTGAACGGAGCGCATTGCACCAGCTAGCAGACTATAACAACAGAAGGACAACGAGACCATCGTCGTCTCTGGAAAGAAGCCCACCAAAACATGACCACAGATGATTGGAAATTTTCGCCTTCTTTTTACATAATGCTGAATTACTGATACACTGTAGGAGGGCCAGAATATGGCAAAATCCTAAAGAGTTCATGAATCCATCCTGCTAGATTTCTACATTACAACTGGTGTTGGTAGTGTTATTGTGTGCAGAATGTTTTCTTGGCAAACATTTGGTCCTCTAATAACCATTAATGGAAGTCTAAACGGTAAGAACTACATCTTGTTGCTGGCCAGTTTCATCCCTTCTAGGTGATGGTTGATCCTGCATTGGGTAGATGTTTTCAACAGGGTAATGCTCCATTTCAAGGGGAGAGTATAGCCACAGAGTGGTTGGAGGAACATGACAATGAGGTTACCTTGTTTCAATGGCCCGCTCAGCCTCCCGATCTCGATCTCAATCTCATCGAGCATCTTTGGGATGAGGTTGAAAGATTCATTAACCAAACAGTCATTCCTTCATCTCATTTGCAGCAGCTGCGTGATGCCATTACTTCGGCATGGAACAACATTTCTTTAGAATGATTCAACCTCTTGGAATTCATGCCACGACGTATTGCAGGTGTTCTGTCGTCTATAGCACTGTGTCTACAGGCAGGAGGACCAACCCAATGCTGGTTAGGTAGCCGTAATAAAGTTGCCATTAAATTTGCGAGTAGATCAAAAACCCATTCTTGTATGCGTTCTGGAGAAAAGATGAAATGATCAACATTTTTTTGCCATATAAATTAGGAGTACTCATAACCTTCGCCGAATGTCGTACATGTTTTTCATCCAGTTATTTTCTAGACGTACCAAAACGTCTTGTATGTCAATAGCAAGAGATCAACATACAGTATGTCCACAACGTTTGTTATAAGTTATGTTTTTGACGATTAATTCGATATAACTATAGACATGTAAAGCAGCGTCTATCCCGTTAATTTATAACATATTAAACACGTACTTTTAATAATCCACTTTTAGGATGGAAATCAACAAGAAAACGAATTTTTTCTACGTGGTTCTACATGTATAGCTTTAAATTAGAAACTACAGGGGAAAAATACGGCCCAAAATACGTAAAAAAATGCAGGCTGAGTGACACGAGGGCGCGCTGGCTGAACATGCAGTCAGTTCTAGGCTGTAATTAATAAAAAGCTGAATGCACGTTCTTGAATGTGAAAACAAAAAGGCAGCTTTGAATGATGGACAACCTGTCATTTAATCTATCATTTTCCTGCATGTTTTATTTACTTGTCCCGCCGCCTTAATTAGATTTCAATTCGAGAAAAGTGAGCTCACGGTACCATATCAATGACACATGCAACCCGCAATTTCTGGAAATTAATTTCGCTGCAAGGCGATTATAACACAAAACTGGGCGTAGCAACCATTTGCTGCTTGGCAAGCCCTGAAATACTAGTTTTATCTCAATGTCAATATTTCGGAAAATCTCAGTGTTCCTGCAGAGATAAAGAGCGCTTCTTTGACCGACGTTCCTCCAACGCACTGCTGAAGCAAGGATGGCATCACTCACTGCCTATAATACTATAGCTGCTCAGAGCTACAATTGTATAACTGATAACTCGAAATTTAACTGCGTCATATTGTTCAAGCGAAAGTCAGAGAATAATGTCAAAAACATGATGAGTTTTGGGTTGAAAAGAGAATGTGGTTTTTTGACACGGCTTTTCTAAAGTGTTCCAAAAACCACATTCTATTTTCTATTTTCAATTTTTAATTTTTCGTGTTTTTTTAACATTATCCTGTCTGTTGGTAAATTCGGCACATAAAATAGATGTTTTAAGGGAATATTTCAAGCAAATGTCTGAAACAAAATTTTTGTTTGAATAACTCATATACTGAATCATATACATTGAGAATTTTGCCATAACTGTGATACATATTTAGGGTACTTTTCCTTGTGGAAAAAAAACTGATCACTAACTGGTTGTAAAAACTGATAACAAACAGATAATATTTGTTTCAAATATAACCTGTTAGTAAATAATTTGATTGCATATCTTATCTGGTATATCAGTTTGCTGCCAGTATGCCATCAGTTTATTACCCCGTTTTCACCTTTCGACCACAAAAAAACATTTTAAACTTAAAATCATTTTTTTTTTGTAAAAGCTATTAGAAAACCGTCTAAAATATTTGATGCTGATATATTTATTTCTCACAAGTTCGCATTTCGCTCAGCAGATGGTTAACTCCTTTCAAAATGGCTGCCACACAGTGCGTTGAAGAACGGTTGAACAAACAAACAGTCTGTGGAGCTATCAAACTAAAAAAAAATCCTTTTATCCATAGCCGGGACTCATTTTTGTTATTTTTTTGCAAATCTGTTTTACAAAATCGCAAACCGAACGGCGTTGCGACCACCGCCACTTCTACTTCCGCGTCGATTTTGCATGAATTTCCATTTGCTACATTTAGAGTACATGTAGATCAACTCAATCAAAAAATTAATTTTGAAGCGTAACGTTTTCTCGAATTTTGCTTTAAAATTAGTTATAATTTTCGGGGGAAAAAGGTAGTTTTTCTCCCAAAAAAGGAAATTAATTGCGTTGCTTTCGGTATACGTTTCCTCAAAGAGGCTTCGACGCTGACCCAAATTTTATGCAAAATTGCTGCTCGCTCGTTTATCCAACGAGTAATCCCAACCGAGAAACAGCCTTCGTCCCAACCGAGTAGTCTGCAGTTAACCTTCGCTCCATGGCCATGCGTGATCGTTCCACGCCACCTGGCACCCATTGTTACCCAATCGGCTCATTCGTCGTGTTTCCTTCACCCGCATACCTACATGCTGATTTTTCGTAAATCCTAACCGTCTGCCCTTGCCCCGAACACAAGATGGCCACTTCGGACAGCCTTCACCCATACAAATTATTCACGTGTGCATCCCAACCGTCTATTAAAGCGACATAATGTGCTCCCCCCCCTCCCTCTCAACATTTCTAAGAAAATTTATGCCAAGGATAATCCAAATGAATTTTTCTTTAAAAAAAAGTTTATTTATTGTTCGCGTGTTTGTTTTAGAGAATCGCTAAATCAACATTATGTTTTGCCTTGAAGTTCAAAGTAACTTTTTTTCGGAATGAAAACTGCTGGGGAAAGCCAAAGCAAATTTAAGCAGATCGACAAAAAGCAAATTCTCAGAATTTACATGCTTTTGTCGCCACTATGGCAATGGCTGCATGATAATGGACTTGGTTGTCTGAAAGTAATATTTTTTCTAAGGTTGCTCATTTTTCGGAGATATTTAGGAAATTCCTTGAGCAGTGCAGGTGAAAAGCTATAGTGTGTCTTACGTTATTAAGATTCATACCTGGGGAAAAAATTGTGTCCGAGACAAAAACTTTTTTTGCGAATTGACACGTTTCTGAAATTAATCTGGCATATTGGTGACATGACCTCTTTCGGTTTTCAAGTTATTTTTTAAAAAAGGAAATTTTTCCCCAATAATCACAATATGGCCATGCAACGATTAAATGCTTGCATTGATGAGTTCCTGACAAAAATAATCCTTCGTTTTTTTAAATATTTCCGAAAGTTGTCCTCACGTAAACAAGCAGTTTTGTTCCGCTTTCTGCTCTAGCTTGTAAGGACGTTCTAAACCCAGATCGTAAGAGAACTATCGGGATCGAGATAAGTAAGCCAACTAACAAGCAGATT
>JAQGBX010007063.1:0-11815 GCA_034698745.1 Megaphyllum sjaelandicum | reverse complement strand
GGCATGGAACAAAATGCGAAAAGGGATTTTTTGTTATCCCCGGGCTATATTGGCATGCCGTTGGTTGCGCGGGAATATGGTATGTATATGAATGAAAAGGCGCTGCATTTTATCAGGATTGCCCATGTATAACGTATCATTTTTCTCTCACATTCTGTCTGTTTGTATTAACGTTACATTCAGAATGGTTGGCAACTCGGAAATTCGTTCGTTTTAGCCGAAAATGTTAATAATCTGAATTCTGCAGAATTCGGCATAACTGAAGAAATTAGCATCTGAATACTGTCAGAAACTCGTATAAGGCATAATCGCATAATCCGTGTTGACAAGATGAAGCACTATAGCTGACTAATGAATGTTATGTTATTATTTATTTACAATTTGTCTTCTAAGTAATGAAAGCATAACTATAGCATAACTATATCGGATAGAATTAATTGTAAACGTGGAGTTATAAACGTCGATTAATGGCGCCAGATGTCTCGCCAATTGCATTAAACATTGGTTCTAGAGGTTTAAATACCTAATTTTAGTATATCAGGGAAAAAAAGCGGCAAACTCTCGTGTTGATTTTATGACGGTTATTCCTTTCTCACAAAATTGATTACATTTCTGGGATTTGTCTCAATCGTGAATGCAGAGATTGGATTGGCTCGAATTTGCTTTCCACCTCGGCGCGAGTTCAAGCCCCACTGAGTCGTGAAATATTTTATTAAGACATTAAATTCAGGATGTTGCTCGTAAAAATCCAGAAGATGACGGAGCAGACGGTCCGACAAACTGTTCGGGCCCCTATCCCGTGGTCAGTCGGAGGGTCAGACGATCGAATAGAAGAAGTTAAAGCCAAATTGAGCGCACTTAGTTTATGAACAGCAAATGACTCCCTTAGGAAAACTATTTTCAAGTCGGGGAAATTATACGAAAATGCGTTGGGAATAAAAACCAAAACAGGAAAAATCCGAATTAATTTTATTTATAAGGGGGACCAAATAGCGTTACGTTTCGTCATGAAAGAGCTGTAAGTGCCTCGGAGGACTAGACTTCTGAAACTACGTGGCCAAATTTAGATGACAGTATCGATGTCCAGAATTGCTGGACAATCGCTGACAAGCACATGATACAAAGTTTAGCCTGCACGCGATGTACTCGTCTAAAAACAAGTATGCGCTATATACACTCTATATTGTTTTGCTTTAAATGAATTGTGTATTTTTTCTTTGCAAGAAGTATACATGTAAGTCAGAGCTCGAGAGGAAATTATTTATGATGGTTATACATAAAATAACTATGAATTAATTTATTTTGATATTTTGGCCAGCTTCAAAATTATCGAAAGTTAAGTCTAAATATAATTAATCTGATAATTCCATTTTTTTTGCTTTCTGACTACTTGCAAACTGTACCAGCCGCCATCTTGGGAGTCACAAAATGGCCCCAAAATATAATGTTCTCAACACAAACTCTATTATCAGGAAGCGTGTTGATGCAGTAAAATTGGAAATTTACCATTTTAGAATAAACGAATGGTTTATTATGGTATCTCAAAATTTAATATCAACGCGAGGATAACAGAAGTATACGCGTTGAATTGTTACAAGGACTTTGCGGGAGTTGTGCAAAATGAGGTGACAAGAAAGCGGCAGCTGTAAAAATACCAAAAAATGTAATAAACACTAGTCGACAAATTAAAAAGGCCGAACGTTTGCAGATACATATACATGTATATGTTAACCATTTTGAAAACTGCATGTATTTCCAAACCCGTTTTGCACCCTAGTTACTTGGCATCTAGTGACTGAATAGCCAAGCCCCGGCCTCTAGTGAGAGAAAAAGGATGCAATTGGTTAGGACTACGTACGGAACGCGGCTGTTGTCATCCTTGCCCCTATTTCTCGACCAACCCTTTTGGCCTACATGTCGCCTTTTACTCGCAGTCGCTGCATAATTCACTGCGAGCATGACCCGTCCCGTAATGTAGTACATGTACTTGATTTGTTTTTTTTTTGGACAAAGCAAAAGCTGAATCTCGTGAGATGCGATTACAAATTGCTTCGCAAAATTTCTGCATTCTCGCAAGTTTTGATGCCTGGAAGACATTAATTCAATTTCTTGACCCACCCTAAGCATTCGTTTCCAAGAAGACCCTATCTCGTTTCGACCCCCTTCTTCTTCGGTATTATATAATCACCGCGTGAAGCGCGCTATTATTGCAGAAAAAAAGGGGTAAAGCCTATAATTTTTTTATTCCTAGAAAAAACAACGGTTTTGGGGTAAGGCTTTAGAAGCACTCGCTTAACCCGAATATGAAGCCTAAATTTTGATCAGATTAAAGGCGAGATATTTCGACCCCGCTTATCGTCCCAGGATTGTAGTTTATCGTTAGTTAGCTCAGGTTATAACCCCCCTCTAGCGGGGAGATCGCATTCCCCCCTGAGGAGTTGGAATGGTTGAGACCTTAGGCCATAAATGCCACCCTAGGCTAGATTTACGAGGGTCCCGGCCCCCTCTGATCCCTCGTTCCCCCCTTCTACTCCCCTAGTCGAAGCTGATTCATTGTTATTAGCTCGGTTCGCGTCCTACATGGGTGGACCGTCGGTTGACCACTCCCACCATTTTTTTTTTCTACAATTTTGAGGAGGGAAATTCTCCAAAATTCCACTCTTGCCCGTTCGCTCACCATGTTTAGCTCTTTTCGACCATTTGTACTCGGTTGGATTATCAGACTGGTTCGACCCCTTTGTTATGGCCGTGTATTTTTTCCGCCATTTTAGTTTTTATTTCATTGCTTTCTTTATATCGGTTCAAATTTTGGTCAGATTGGCTTAGCCCACGATATTTCAATTTTGTCAAGTATTCGCGAAGCATTAATTAGGGCGTTCTAGAACCTATTGCCTGCAATGCTATAACATTCTAAGAACGTATATTATACATGTATTACACCCCCTCTTCAGAAGCTACATAACTTAAAATATGTAAGCAAGTTTTAACGCATGATAAAATCAGTGTCAATACTGTCACTTGTCTGTGATACAGTATATTGTAAGCTATAGATGTGTTGTTTTTACTGAAAAATGAGCTTAGTTTGGCCAGAAGTTGAAGAATATTGAGTTGATTCACTCCTAAAGTGTGTACATGTATATATATGTATATATTGTACATGTACAGTGTATAGGTGCGATATGCTTTCGTTTTAATTGAGAAGCTTCAAGATCTGTGGCCTTCCTTATATTCTTCAATACCTCTGAATATTAAAACGTATTAAATTTAAAATTCGCTTTGAAAAAAAAAAAATGGTTTGCTAAAAACAATTTCCGCGTCTTCGATTTTCTTATTCTTGCCAGTTAAGTTTATTTAAATAAACGAAAGATAGTACATTAGTACTGTACATTTTCTAAAAACAAATAGCCCGATCGAGGTATAGATGAGTCGTACTATAAGAGATAATAATGTTAGATTTACATTAATAGCAAAATTATGGCGATTCAATATCAAAATGTTACGTCTCCCAGATGTTTCGAAAGAATTATTCCGTATATATATTGCAGAATCCATTCGCTTTTCAATCTTTCGTTGATTTTCTTCCTGAAGTTGAACCATTTTCAAGTTGCTTGGGAATACTGCGTGAGATCAATGTTGAAATGTGCGGGAAGAATAAAGCCATTAGCGATTTGTCAGTTTAATTAGGGAGCTGTCAACTTTTTCGGAACCCGAATTTTCCACCGATATCGTTTATGAATTTTTAATCTAGTAATTCCCCACGCAGTTGACTTCCGAGTTGCCGAGCCGGTATCTTTAGCACGCTTAATTTTCTCGATTAAAAGTGAATTTCGATGTTGTTCGCGTGATGTCTTTTATAGCTATACTTTTTTGAAGAAGGGCTCAACCGAGATTGCAATTTTAATGGTTCTTTTTTTTTACAAAGCGACAGGGGCGCCTTCGTCCTAATTAATTCGCGAAAGTGACGCGTTACGGCAGTATTAATTAAAAGATTTGCGACGCATTCACTTTTTTGAATATTCAGTTTTTAAAACTCGCATTTTTGTCAGAAGTCAAGAGGAAAAGTGAGATCAGTGCATAAAGCCAGCGCTCTTGCTTACGGTGAGATCATGCAATGACGGCAGCAGGTTGAGATGCTTAATTAGTTTTTTTGTCTCATTTAATTTAATTAAACGAGATGGTTTTGTATATCGAACCGTTTTGGGATTTTAATGCATTGTTTCGTCTAACCATAATGTCTGGGCATTGCGGCATATACTCGGTTTATTTTAAAACTTTTTCCCATGATGAAACTTTGTATCTATGAAGACAGCCATATTTGAACTAACTCTATGTATAGGATGCTCGGTTTATATTAATGAAACATAAGCATGCAAGTTTCAGTTGTTGGATACAATTTCATACAAATTTTAAAATATGAATAAAACTGTTGCATGATTGCATTGCTTTATAACACGGGGCGCATACGGGTTAAGCTTCGCAAGTAGCACTTAATTTGATGGCAGTCGTGAAGTCACGTACTTATATATGAAAAAGGAATGTATTCATTGATTTAGAAAACAGCTATAACTTCGAGTGAATTAAAAAAAAAAAAAAAAAAAAAAAACAATTATAGCGTGTCGATTTGGCACACGTGACTTCGCGATTGTCAAAGCGCGATTCGTAAAGTTTTATCTGAGTATATACCCTATATATCTCGGAGGAATTGCGCTCTCCATTGCAATTCATATATATAGGCCTAATTTATGATCAATAGATGGCGCTAGTATATACATAGTGTTAGTGCATTGCGAGCATGGTGTCTCGTTCATGCAGATACCCTCTACATACATGTACTCAGTTGCGCAGATTGCATCATAGGTGTCGCTGGGAGTTTGTAAGGGTTAGGTAATAACGAACTAAAAGGTATATGCATGGCTATAAGAAAAGCAAACTTCGCAGTGGTTTGAAGCTCGGTAAAATAACTGTTCGTTTCCATACCGAAGCAATAGTATATATAACTGCGAGTTTTACGCAGTTCGTTAAATTCTCCGTTTTGTTAAATTGTTCAAGTTGAATTCTGAGGTCAACGATGTTCTATATAGCGATGTATCTCGACGATGGCCGGAATTGAAGCTGCAGAGGTTTTTTTCCACTTCCGCACTTCTGAGCGGAATATGCAATGTCCTTGCTAAAAAAGCCTTAATGTTATTGTTCCGCATGTACGAGCATTGCCATTAACCTTCACCACGATTGTGTTTGCTCATAAACATCCCATAAAACCCCCTTCGCGCTGGCTGTGAGCTTCTACACCATCTCGATTTAACCTTCATTTTCGCCGCATGCGGGATCGCTCAAATGCTCAACTTTCGCATCTGCTCGACCGTAATTCGTACATTTATAACTTTTAATTTGAGCCCTCATCTGAGACGTATTACGGAATACACCGCCGAGTGACCCACATGTTTACCGGTGCAGAAAGCAAATACCGAGGATCGAAGCCTCGTCATTTTCTCTTATGAGTGCAATTCGAAGTTATCGGATATTTGGCAGGTGGATGAATAAGCTATTTTGATTTAATGCTGGTTTGGCCTCGTTAGTCCTGCATCACCATTAAACTTAAATCAACCGAAAACGCCTTGAACAACTACGACCATAAGGTTTTACGCATGGGGCATTCACTCTAGTTCATTGCATGCAGTGGCAATGTTTAAAAGTGAAGCCATCAAGGTGCTGTGTATAAAAACAAAATTATTTCATTATTCAAACTATATACAGTATGTTCAATCTCATGCATGGTTCTTTTTTTATTCCACTGTGAAGATTTTGCGAGAATTCATTGCCGCTTGTTTCTGGAAATATACTGTATATTTGTCATTTGCATGCATGAGTCATGTGAACTTACATGTAAATGTAAATTACATACAGTAAATCCATGTTTATAGGGTCAAATGGCATTAATTACAAACAAGAAGTTGTTCTGTTTCCTCCATGTTGTCTGGATGAAGCTAATACATGCATGTACATGTATATACACTAAACTTACAGTAATGGCGAATTTCACTTGTCAAAAAAGTGTACACTCGCGTGCCCCGAGTGTAGAAATCTGCTCTCATACCATTCCACTTGTCCATCGTGCATACTTTGTTGAAATCAGTGCACCCTTCTAGACTGTTCAACGTTCCAAAAAAGAGTGCCCTGAGAGTACCCCGACTGCTCGATTTCAAGAGCGAGTGTAGCCAGAGCAGCCGGATGTTGTTCGCTATGATGTCATGAGGACGCACGGCGCCCAAAATATCATTACTTCCGGCTCTGCCCTGGTGTTGACAAGTGAAATTCGCCATTAGAAGAACGTCAGAAACAAAGTATTTACTCAAAATTCACTTTGCCTTGCAAAAATTTCATAAAAATGTTGCCAAACTGCCAGTACGATCGAGCTCACTTTAATTACTCGTTTTAGAAAAGCAGACGAAATATAATCCGCCATGTTGGGTGCACCGCATCCACCAGCTCCCTTCTTGGTGGAGGCGGAGCACACCCGGTGCATGGGGTGCAACCAGTCGAAGAGGGAACGTGCTAGGGTGCACCTAGTTCAGTGAAGTATCTACTATTTCCGAGCCGAGTGTAACGGGTGCAGAAACGTGCACCTGGTGCACGTGGGTGTACACTTTTTGGGTGAGTCGAATTCGCCGTAAGAAAAGAACACCATGCAGCCGCCATATTGCCAACAAAAAAGACAAGATGACCTAAATAAAATAGGCCGCATTCTGACGTCACCATAGGGCAAGGTCGCCTCTGGAGAGTAAATTAATGCACGGTAAAAAACACCAAAAATTGAAATTTTTCGCCACTCACCAGAGGCGCCCTTGCGCTATCAGAAATACGTGGGGAAAATAAGACTTTTGTTTGTTTTTAAAACTTGTGTTCGTTTTTTAAAACTTTTTTTTCCAAAAATTACTTGATTTAACGTTAAAAACTAACTTTAGCTGCCCCTTTTTCTTCACCATCGTTACCCCTAAAATAATAACGCAAAATGTGTTTCGATATTTTTCAATCCATATACAGTATGTACGTTTGAAACTCCTTTTCTTTCAAATATACCATTGATGAATAGGTCAACAGGTATGAGCATTTTTGTACGTAGAATCAAAAAGTCACTTGAAAATGCCCCTAAGGTATATATTATAGGATAAACGGGGTGTATATACATGTAGGCTAATCATGGACCATTAGGAAGTTCGAAAAACCTTAAACAAAAGAATTAGAAAATGATGACACCCGGAAACAGAATCTGGTATCCAGTTTCAGCTGACCATAGGCAGCTATTTTAAAACAGTGACGCATAGGTCACTCGAGAGACCATTGGACACATTGAAAACTGGTCTTTTCTTTTTTTTCTGTAGTCAGTGGTCAGTACAAGACTGGAAGTCACTTCGAGAAGTTGAAGCTAACTACTTCAGGTCTAGCAGCACCATAATCAAAGGTTTTCACTGTTTCAGTAAAGGTAAGTTAGCTTTTTAATACAATAATAATTCAGAACCCCTTTTTTCTTACAATATTTCCAAGAAAATGGAAACTTTTGTTTAGGAAATGCTAAAAAAATAGCCACAGAAAAGACTTTCAATGATTTAGGCCTAGTTGAGCGACCATAGATCGGACAAAATCAACCGACTATATGTATTTTTTAAAAATAATTTTAGTGAAGACAAAAGTTACTGTATAAGTTTATGTTTAGTTTACATTTTCCAGTCAATTTCAAACTAGGACAAGAAAGTTTCATGTAAAAAATCCGTTGTATTTTTAACGTTGCTGTGACGTTGTAGTGTCGTCACAGCCCTTGGTTCCAAAAAGCAGGCAGATATGGGTCAGAAAAACGGTACGTTTTGGTACGTTCACATTGAGCCGATTTTTCGATTTGCGCATGCACAAGGCGTTTCACAACGCCAACTGTTTTTCTCGGAGCCATCGTATTAAAGTACAAAAAATTTGTCGATACGGTAATATAAAAAATGTTCACATAATTGCCATTATATGTTTGATTGAATAATAGGAAATAAATAATAACATTTCAGCTTTCTGAACAAATAACATCTAACACTGCACTTCGACTGTATATGTAGCGTGAAAACGTGTAGGCCTAATGCGCTCAAAATAAGATGGTAAACATTACTGCGCATGTGCAATAATGTTATTAAACGGAATGTTTCCCTTTGAACAGCGCAAGCAGTGACGCCACCAAACAGGCCGAAAATCACGCTCATTTCAGTTCAATGTGTACACCTTAAGCTCGAAAAAAAAAGGGCTGAAAACCAAAAAAATAGGACTGCCAAAAATCGAAGAAAAATCGGCTCAATGTGAACGTACCCTTTAAAAAGAAATTTTGATTTTATTCAACTTTTTAGGATATTTTAAGGCTTCATTTGTGATTCATTTTAAGGCTGAGTCATGTTAAAAAAATGTCCAAAAAAATCAGGGAAGAATTTTTTATTTTGAAAAGTCAGGAAAATTAAGCGCAGTAATTAATAGTAGTTGTTATAAAACGTAATACACGTAGCAGGAAGGATGCATAAAGGAGTATTTGGATCCAATATTTGAAAAGAAATTTTGTTTTTTATTCAACTTATTTATGTAAATTTTTTAAAAGAATTTTTATTTTTATTACGCAGCTTTTAATTCTGATGATTTGTTTTCAACTTCTCTAACTTGTAATAACAAATCTGTTATTTTTTTCATTTTTCATTTTCAAAATACAAATAAAATTAAAAACTGCGGCTATGAAACTTCCTTACGTTTACCTAA
Organism: Megaphyllum sjaelandicum; assembly: GCA_034698745.1. Lineage (NCBI taxonomy): Eukaryota > Metazoa > Arthropoda > Diplopoda > Julida > Julidae > Megaphyllum > Megaphyllum sjaelandicum. The sequence goes on along the minus strand of JAQGBX010007063.1, from coordinate 3,040 downwards.
AGCATTTCTTCCAATATTCATCATTTCTTCCAATAACCATCAAATGGTTTCTGTACAGAAATAAAAAATACAGAAAATAATATCATATGTTTATATCTATTTACAAATTTATCGTAAGTTTACTTTACTGACAAAAGACAATAATTTAGACGATTTTTTTTAAATTGCTGATTCCTACTTCTCATCAGCAATTTAAAATACCAAAATTACACATTCTAAATGACGTCATACAAATGAGGTACATTTAGTTTTCGATTAAAGTTGTCATAAAGATTACGAGATAAACGTTACCATACATGTAGTAAGTACTCAAAATTCACAAGTTTCCGAAAGCATATACTCCTGGTTTAATTTTAAGCCTCGAGTCAGATGATCTCAGATAGACAACAAAATGCGTATGCACGTAAATGGCCTCTGGACGAAATTAGTCATTGGTCAGTTTATTGATTCTGGACCCCTTCCATTCTCTCTGTATTCAAATATGGGGATAAATTTTATTACCTTCGCAGCTATAGAAGTTGACTGCTACAAAATGAGTACAAATCGCGGCCAAAGATGACTTTGTTGTACGAGCAGCTTTTGCAACTCGCAATGACCATCTCTGCATGAGTGCATGGACACAATTGTAGATCAGTCTGATGTGGAGTTTAGGTTATCGAAGGCAAGGGTGGCCTTTGAACAATTAATGTTGTCACAATCCGAAACTAAAGTATCCACTTGGTTAGCTTAGAGCTCATTCGCAAACTTTATAAAAAGGTCCCAATTTTCAGTACAAATTTACAAAATGTTCAAATTATTCCGAGTTAAAATTTGTAAAATTCTCCACGTTTTCTGAGCACAAAACTATCCCTATTTTCTATTTACAAATTTTCAAAATTGTCTTTTTCTAATTTTGTAAACCTGGCAAAATATTGAATATTTTCCTATGTCAATTTTGCAAATACATGTGGGCTTATCTCTCAACTGTAGGCTACAGGGTGTTTTTAAACTTATGGTACAAACTTAAACTAGTGTTAGAGTGAACTACCGTATACATTTTTCACCATAGTACCTAGAATCCAAAGGTCACTATTAAAAAGTTACATGGATTTAACGTTGGCACAGAATGGTTTACATTGAATTAATGTTAGCACAGAATTTTTCAACAATTATGTGTTTATTACAATGTTTCACAGCAAATGCTCAAACGTTCTGTCATTACAATTAACGCAAGCCTCACATTCCCGCAGCAACCGCGATTCTGGCCACAAGATCTTCTTGTGTGTCCACTGGATTCTCATACACTACGTTCTTTATTTGTCCCCATAGGAAAAAAATCCAGGTATGACAAATCTAGAGACCTAGGGGGCCAAGCAACAGGCCCACCTCTGCTAATCCATTGCGCCCCAAAAGTAGCATCAAGATAATGCCGCAATGGGCAGTAACCACATCATGTGGAAACTGTTCCTCCAAAAAGATGTGGTATGAATGGCCATTAGGTCGTGGAGGAAGCAGAACTTTTAACTTTATAACAGTGACCTTTGGACCCTAGATTCTATTATGAAAAATGTTTACCTAAGTTTACTCTAACACTAGTTTGTGTTTGTACCATGAGTGTGTGAAAAAATTTACGTTATTTTAAAAACTTCGCATTTACGGCAGTTTTGCAAAAAATTCAGAGAAATTGCTGGGTTTTCCCTGAAATTTCATATTTAACTTCACTTGTTTAACTTTACAGGTTTAAAAACAAAATTTCCAAGATCAATACAATGTCAAAATTGACAAATGCCAAGATTATCTATGCTATTTTGCAAAATAAAATATTCAATATTTTGCAAACTTTACCATTTACTTGCACAAATTTGAAAAAAAAAATTAGCAGGAGAATTTTTTTTTAAATTTGTCAGCAGAACATTTACCAACAGGATATGTGGAAAGTGTAGCAAAGTTTTGCTTGGAAAATTTACCTTACGATAAGGTTATATTTTGAAAATTTGTACTGGAAAAACGTGAAAATTTTTGTAGTTGTAAGTTTGTAGTTAAAAAACCTTGAAAGTTTACTTGCTGATGTAAAAAATATTAGACTTTAAAAGTTTTGTACATTTATACTTGGAAAACGTGGAAAAGTTTAAAAATTTATACTCCAAAAACGTTTAAATTTTGCAAATTTGTACACGGACAACGTTAAGCAATTTGCCAATTTGTGTAAAGAAAACGTTTAAAATGTATCAAATTTGCATTCGGAAAACGTTACAAATTTTACACATCAAGATTGCAAAAAAAAAACCTTAGATAATTTTTAATCCTTTTGGTTGGTCAGAATGGGGAACCTGTGATATGGATATGAGCATGTGTGAGCCTTGTCAAACATGAAAAATGCCTTGGACAAAGATTACCCAGATAACCCTGTGGAAAATCAGCGCCATCTTTTAAGAAAAGGCAATTTTTAAAGTATAGTAAACCCACCCCCTTAAAAGGTTGGAAATCTTGAAAATAAATATTTAATAGATAAACTTTTTGTGCGATTTCTTAGATTACTTATACTGGTTGGGATTTCGAAAATGACTTATACTGGTTGGGATTTCAAAAATACTTATACTAGTTAGAATTTAATAGGTATATGTATACTGGTGGAGATTTCTGAGATGACTTATACTGCATGGTTGGGATTTCGAAAATGACTTAAATTATACTATTTGGGATATAATAGATATAGCGGTTTGGATTTCGAAAATGACTTATACTGGCTGGGATTTAATAGATATACCGGTTTGGATTTCAAAATTACTTATACTGGTTGGGATTTAATAGATATACTGGTTGGGATTTCGTAGATATTCTATACTGGTTGGGATTTAGAAGTTGATTTATACTGGTTTGGATTTAATGGTTATCTTGTACTAGTACATGTACACACAGTATACAGTACATTATATTGTTTACATACAAGCTTGTATCTATATATATAAAAATGAATGTGTGTGTGTATGTGTGTGTGTGTGTATGTCCTTTATGCGCTCTTGAACCACTCATCCGATTGCCATGAAATTTTCAGGACATA
>JAQGBX010007062.1:0-11816 GCA_034698745.1 Megaphyllum sjaelandicum | reverse complement strand
ACGGAAGAACCCGAAGGGTAGCTTTGGTTAGCTTGATTAGCTCGTTTGATCTATTGGTAGTAAGCACGTTTCCCAAAATCCTTCGGGTTCTCGCGAGGCTATCGTCGGAGCAATGGCATAAAGGAAAGACGTACGGTGTGGAAATTTCTTTACAGATGCACATACCTTGGCGCCATCTAAAGTTTAGTTTATCAAATTTTCTGATTCAAAACGAAAAGGGCCATCCATAATTGACGTCTTTCGATTCGTTTGACTTTGAAAAGTTCAGGGAATGGAAAGTTGAAATAATTACGCGATACATTATAACAGTTTTTTTTATTTTCAAAAGCTAATATTATGCTCAGATTTAAACTATTATTTTTAAAATTATTAATTGACTTATTCGTGAATCAATTTCTATTGTAAAATGAATGAGATGGAGCAACCGTCAGCTAGTTAAAAATCTTATTCCATATTTTTTTTTTCCCCACACGTATTCTAAAAATCTGGAAAGAATTCTGCATATCTGTTTTGCGGACATATTTTTTTTTGCACGACAATTATTTAGTAAACTTATTCAAAACTATTCTGATTGAGCCACGTATGATCAAAAGATTAAACAAAATTTTAAAAAAGCAGAATAATTAATATTCGCATAATCTTTGTGATTTCATGTGTCCACGTACAGTACCTCGACTGTTTTCTACAACAGTTCACAAAGGTAGAAAAAACGACAAATGAAATCCGAAGATGACCTTTGCGTCTAATTCCAAATTCGGACGGCATTGTCCCAAGACCCCGAAGCGAATGCCATGCCGTTTTCCGGCATATCCACGGTTGTTACACGATTTTCGTGATGCTGTAAAGTGCCTAAAAAGAATAAAGAGTTCTGTTTATGAATACGACTGTAAAAAACCCTCATTTGACTTTAAAATATATCAAATTTGCCTAATTTAGTGAGGGCTAACTATTGCCGAACAAAAAGTGACCTTTATGGACATCATTTTTGAAGTGGACATAATTCGCATAAAGCTCATTAGCGTAATATCTTTTCAACCTTTTTTTCTATTAATTAGCTGATATAAATGCAAATTCAGATACTTTTCATTCCTAACCATGGATTTAAGTACATTTTTTCGGATGCACTTGATGTACTGGAAGGGAATAGGAAAAGTAATGCGTGAATTTTTACTGAATAGAAAAATCCTCTATTACATCAAATCAAAAACACTAGACTAAATTTCAATTCTCTTAACATGTTGGTAGATTTAATTTCTACTAATATGCTAGAAATTAAAAAGGACTACAGGAATTTGAAATGAATCGTAAATATGTGTTTTCATGATTACGTTTAGCTAATAAAATTTCGGAAAAATTACACACTTGAGTTTTCACGGATTTTGTTCGCAACATATTTATCGGTACTAACATCCCGTTAATCGATGGGTGGCACAATTTAATAGTTATTGCAGGTTTTTTTGCTTTAATTTCAAGATAATTAAAACAAAAACCTGTTGATAAAACGGGAAAATTCAAAAACACGCAGCCACAAATGAGGTACATGTACCTGTATTAAAAGCGACCCCCTAAGTATGTTGTGCACTACGCAGTTGTCAGAAGGACAAAACAACTACAGTTTTTTAAGGGGCTAATCTTTTGTGAATTTAAAGTTTACTCACCGCAATGATTTGTTGTAAGGGTGTCCCAAACGTGAACACTGAAATCATCTGAGCCACACAATATGTAACGTCCACTAGTCGATAAAACGCACGATGTGAATCCACTGTTTGCATTGGGCGGCTTATAACAAGCCACTTGCTGGTCAGCCCGAATATCGAAAAGACGGGCAGTTTTGTCGTCAGAACCACTCCCGAAATAAAATCCACTTCGATGAAACTAACGATTGACACAAATATTTGAAAAGTTTTAACGATATTACCCAGGCTAAAATGTTTAGCAGTTGTGTAAAAAAGCTTTGTGTAATTATGTTTCGAAAAAAAATGTTTACGGTAATAATTAAAGAACTTACGCAAACAGAATTGACATCTGATTCGTGCCCCCAGAAAGTCTGTTTGCAATTTCCGTCACGAGTATCCCACAACTAGAATGCAAATACATTTCAATTTCCAAAAAAATACAATTCATGCTTTTTATTTTAAAATTACAAGTGCGAATCTGCACCGAAATGCACCAAAAAATTTCCCCCGTTTCTGATTCCCCTTATAAATTCCCTTCTAAATTGCGAAGACCTGATACTATTACTTAAGGCATCGCTAATAAAACAGTATATGCGAAGATGATAAAAAGAAATAAAATGAAAAAGAAAAATTTGAACGATGTACTGTTTTTTGGAGCTCGATATAGCTATTGATCATCACCAAGGGGACGCCACCAGGGGAAACATTCTGAGTCAGTCGTGAAATATGGTATGGCGTTCACCTTAGCTGATTTATCGACTGATCCGGTAATAAACGTGTTGCCATCTGGACACATCGACATGGACATGACATCACCCTGATGACCCACAAATTCATGGAGTTTCTCCCCGGTCTCCAAATCCCATTTGATTCTAGCAAAAATTGAACATAAAACAGGCAATAAAATACCATGAAAGGAAAGTTCCTCTTTCCCTCTCAAATTCCATTTTCACTATTTTTTTTGGATGGCGAATCTTTGGCAATACTACATTTTTACAACTTGTTTACTTTTGCACTAGAGCCTTATTTGTAAACACATTTTTGACAAAATTATTTTCAGCGTCGATTTCATGTGGATATGGATGATGACTGAGTTGGAGTAAAATTTTGAATTTAGAGTATAGAACAAACCCGCGTCTTCGAGGAGTTTACTTTGCTGAACACTTATCAACAACGCCATATCAAGAGCCATCACGCATATGCATGCAGACAATTGAATGACCATCAACAATAACGACATCTATTGTGTGTTTTGGGAAACGTTTGTCATGAAAGTTGATATATTCCTCTTTAATATTTTAACTTTTATGATAATACGAAAAATGTTCATGTTAACTTACATTTTGTCATCTGCTGAGCCAGTGATCAGGTCATTATCATTTAGAAAACAGCAACAAGAAAGAAAACCTTCCAGTCCAAGCAGTTCTCTTCTGATTTTGGTTGCTCCGTCCGGATCTTTATTATTTAGATCGTACACGGTACACATGTTGTCCATTCCGCCACAGGCCACAAAATTGCCCGATTTGGAGTAGGAAACAGTCATTACCCAACTTGACCTCAACGGAATAATGCGCATCTGTGAATGAATTATGCAATATTTTACAAGAAAAGATAACATGACTTTTGACACATGTGCCTAAAGATGGTCATATGCGTTAGGGTCAGAGCACGTTGAAGCTTATTTCAGTCGCTTGCCAACCATGCAGTGTCACTTAGAGGTAAGCGTCTGCAATACCACTAAGCGACACTGATTGGCAAGCGACTGAAATAAGCTTCAACGCGTGCTCTTATACCCTTACATTCTAGTATTTTATGTCGGAAGCCTGTTTTTGCATCGGAATTCTCAATTCTCTATATAGGTATGTGTCAAAAGACTTGACAAAATTATTGCCAGATTCCCCTTATTGTAAACAAGATGTTCATAAGCCAATTCGTGAGAAGCATATTGAAACTTAACCTTATTTCCAGTCCATGTGTCCCATATAATAAGTTTACCATCTAATGCACCTGACACAAGATGCCTGCAAAAATTTCAAACACAGTGAGTGGTAGGAAATACATGTACATGGGCATGCATCAATTGGATTTAGCGCCTAAAGCTATGTCACTAGGGGGCGCTTGTGTAGTATTTGGCATATTCGACTTTTACGATGATGACGATCATACGTGTATATTGACGTATTGCAAAAGCACAAGAAATTAATTTGTATCCCTTTTATAGAGTTTTCATTCAGTTCTTTCAGATAACGTCATTTTGAAACCGAAAGTATGGCTGATTTTTTTTTTCATTGCGAGTATTAATAATAGTTTTATTTTAATCCCAACTTCCATTCAATTCAGCGCAACAATTTTATAATGCATAAAATGACCATGGGTCGTTTTTTATTTGGACATAGCTACTGCAGTGATGGAAAAGAAGGCCTTTTAATTATGTCAAATAAAAGTTAGTGTATTCAGCATATTAACGATAACGATATACATGTACAGTTGTATAGAGTAATAAATACATAAAATCATTAATGAAGGACTTGCGGGAAATAAACATACCGTAATCTAGGGTAGCCCATTAATTATGTCATGACAACCTACAAGTGTATTACGCCGACGCGGGCTTGCGTATATAACTATCAAATTATCATTGTCATGACAATTCAGTCAAAGACGCATGCCTACCTATTGTCTGCAGAAAAATGCACACAGCTAACTTTGGAAATGTGACCTTTTAGTAAACGTTTTGCTCGGAGTCGAATTTTTGGTGCCGAGTCTAAATCACCGCAAATATCTTGTAATTTCTTGTCCGCTGCAGCGTTCTGCGCCTCCTATATGTATATAACAGAATCGTTACAATGAACTGCTGAATTCTTCTTGGAATTGTGCTCGAAAAAGTGTCAAGGTATACGTGGTTGTAATGCATTCTGTACAATAATGAATTTGCTACATAATTTATCTCACCGCTGACGATTCGTCCGTTGATATTTATACAAAATTTTTTTTAGCAAGAATCCAAAATAAAGCAGGGAAATACAACTTTTCGTTAAATTTTGAATTCTTGTTTTATGTATTTTGATTTAAACAATAAATCTGAGAATCGATAATGTTAAAAAATATCTACTACATGGGAGACAATAACGCATCTTTGAAATAGGACACTCTTACCTTTATTTTGTTGCGCAGTTCTTGCAGTTCTTTCTGAAGTTTTTCTATTATAACAGCATCTGCCATTTTCAATCCCTTTTATTCAAAGTATGTTCCAACGCATTTCATAGAGGTTTTACTTTAAACTTGAATAAAAATATAACGGATGATTAATAAACAAGAAAAAAAGTTTTAAATTGTGAACCAGAGCGTGATGTATCCATTGCATCCTTCTTCAGAAAAAAACAGCAGTTTTTCCATATCTCCCAATTTATAAATTCATTAGAAGATGTAAGCCACGCCCAAGTTAATTAAGTTAATTATATGGATAATTAGGGCATTCAAATAGCTGTGCTGTGTTTATGAACAACCCTTGTTTAGGCGTGGCTAGCAGTCTGGCATCGTGGGCGTGGCTTTGAACTCCACGAAGAATGCCTCAATATTTGGCGCCATGTTTGAAAATTCGATACTCCAATAACATTGAATTTTTAAACAATAATGACAAATATTACTAGGGTTGTTAAACTTTACGAAAATAGGTCCATTTGCCTTGAAAGTCTTTAACCATGCTTTTATTTTTATTGTCTAGAAAATGACTTAAGCTTTTACCGCCTTAATTCGCTATATATTTTTTGGAAACAAAACTTCAATGGATTACGCAATCTAAAAGTTATCAACAGACAAGTTAGTTTTTATTTACATTTGCAATATAATACATGAGACATCTCTCAGCCGTGTACAACATTTGCTCGCGACCTATTTAAATGTAGGTTAATTATAAAAGGACGTTATGCCACCGAAAACCAATATCCAGCGTATTATAATTTTTAATAAAGTTTATTTCCGAGATTGGCTTTGTTTTTCTTAAAGAAAATATCAACAAAAAAGTAGAATTAAACTAATGATTCCCAAATCAATTTACATGCTTTTGAGGCGTGCCTCGGAATTTTCCCAATACTTTCCGATGAAAAATACCGAAGATTAGAAATAATAAACATACAACGAATTTCCAATTATTTTATCTATTATTATGGGGGTTGGTGGATAACTGAGGCGAGGGAAATATATGGGGATTTTTTGTTCCGAAATTGTAAAGTAATGGGAAGTGCTGCAGTGCATATACTTGTAGTTTCACACATAGTAGCAAGTTCATTATTCTTGTATAATGCAACACTGTATATAGTTCATATACTGTATAAATACGTTCAGTGATTTTTTTAGAATTAAAACAGTTATATGAACTATTTTTTATGGAAAAAATCATCTATGATCGTTTCCACAGTTAACTGTCGCCCATAAAACTAATAAAAAGGGGGGAAATATTTTTACATATAGTGGTCGAATATTCACTGTAGAATATGGGGAATTCGTACCATAGTGGAACATTCATCCATTTATATTTCAAAGCCGGCCATACCCGGGGAAAGTTATATCTGGAAACTTGGCAATTATAGGCGAGTCCGAAAAGTGAAGCGCATATTTCTGAGCATTTTACTAACCATGGCTTTTAAAAAGGAAAATTTCAAACTGAAAGTAATCAGACTTCATTTATGTTTTTATAATTGACAAATTTAACCATTTCATTTCTCGTAATTCACATTCTAAAAAGCAGAATTTTTTGAACATGCCGTTTTCCAGATATAACTTTCCTCGCGTATGGCGTAATCTCGCATTAGAGAAACCAAATTATGTCTTAATTACTAATGGATTTTTTTTTACTTTAAAAATCAGGGAATAGCCATTTTAAACTCGGTTAGATAGGAATGCCGTTCACTATTTTCCTCTTCAAATGTTTATCTTCCTTTTACTTAAATTGTTATGATTAATACTTATAAAACATGCCTGACACATTACATTTTATCTATCAACTCAGACTGCTATTAACTTTATATTTTCATTTCCCCGAATCGAGCAGCCCTTGATAGAGAATTAGCTTCTAATGAAAGGTCAGTGACCCAATAGGATGAAATTTTCTGACTTTTTATGTTTAGAGATGGCATATCTCTAAACATTTTGTTTACAAACGCATCTTCAACGTTTCGCTGTACTTCGGTCATTCATAAACAGCGGCATTTAACGAAAATAACAGAAACTCCTTTTTAGGGAGCGTCGTAGAAATAAGTGCCATCCAATAAAGAGCAAAGTGCAGCTCTGCGCCTTGACCGTAAGTCCGGCCTACAAGAGGACGCCTACTCTCAATCAAAGCCGACCTTTTTTGAAGGGATGAATCGTACGTTACGTAGTTTTCCGTGATTTCTTTACGTGATGTTGATTGGTAAATCCTCGCAGGTACGAAAAAACATGCGTTTACTGTTTTTTTCCAAATTAAGGTGAGGCCATTGGTGTGCGGCCGCGTGGATCTGCAGTTTAAATAGACGGGACGTTTGGCCAGCGAGGGCCACTCCACTAAGTACTTTTTGGGGACAGCATCATGGCAGTGCTAATCCGCGCCACTACACTTTTTGGGCTTTCTTTAGCCGCTTTTCTTTTCTTTGCATCGCCCGTGAAATCCGATGACAGTGAAGCCAACGCAGGTAAGCTCATTACGCACCCTCGCTTACCTTTAATTAGATTTAGCATTAAAAATAGTTTGATGGCTTTCTGTCCATCATCTCCTTTGGAGAGGGACTGGATCGTTGCAAGGGAAGGGTCGTGGGCTGGGTGTACGTGACATGTCATTTATCCGAATAGTTGGACGTTGATCCGGGTTAATTAATGGTAACATTGGGGGACATTCTCCTTTTTCCACTTTTTAACGGATCTCGTTACTTAGAAGTGCACGAGGGAAAGAGGCCAGACTATAGCCGTCCAAAATATGATCTGATTTAACTCAATCATTCTATGAACTGTAATCGACCGGATAAACGATTGAGCATCTCCGAAGGGTCATTCCAAGAATGTCTGTGGTGGGAAGCGCAGTATTTACTTAGAGAACATTTTTGCGACAGTTATTATTAAGTTAGGAAGAGTTAAATTATGAAGCAACTGCGAAAACGGTATAAGGATAAGAATACGTTGAATGCTTATTGCAGGCGCTTACCACTCTGCGTACAAGTCTTGCGTACAATTCTGTAAAGTCTTGTTGCGCCTCCAATAAGCATTCTGTGTGTTCTTACCCATATTTATCACAAATATTACAATTCCATTCCATCTCATCACGTTCAGTGCTTAAATTATATAGTGTTTTTGTTTGTTGTTTGATCCGAAAACAGACTTATACCTTATCTTGTAGTTGTACGAAGAGTGGTAAGCGCTTGCAATATGCATTCAATGTAAGGGTGCGTTCACATTGAACTTGTTTCCGGAACGGGAACAGAGTTGATGGTTTATTATGCATTTTATTTGACATCTCAGTTTGACACTCTTGTTCAACTTCTTTTAAAAATACTCCCTGCAACAAATTCATACGTGTTATAATTTCCAAAATAAACGTTCTGTTTACAATAAAATATGTTAAATATGATGACTTGTTTTGTGTGCATCTCGGTGACCGGTGTAAATGTTAAAACTAGATTTCTTCCAACCTCTATTAGTATGCGCCGTATAAAGCGAAGAAAACTAGGGACGTTGCTTTAATGTTATTGTTGTTGATGACATTATTATTATTATTTAGTGAGAAATGGAGATTATAGTCAACATTCCTGACCCCTAAATTTCTAACTGCACAAAGTAAACCGTGCTAGACTAGACACAAGAATTTTTTTTGGGGAGGGGGCGCACGTAATGTAGGAATCTTGAGCTCTTCTTAGCTTACCAGATTTGTAAAAAAATCTTGCATCAGCAACCTTGTAGAGATAGATTAGAATATGTTTTATGGGGTCAGAATTCACGTCCTCGTCCCATCAAAAGGGTCGAGCAACTGCACTAAAATGGAAATTTTCTGACACTGCAGAATTTCAAATCAACAACTTAAAAAATATATAATATGCGAAAAAAGAAATTCCGGCTAAATGTCATACTGTAGCCATCTATGTTCTTGAGCTGAATTTTCGAGCACAGTCATTACCACCTGCAGTACATTGTATCACGATTACTACCGGCATCAGGTTAATGATATTCTAACACAACACCACATGCCATTGAAAGCCCTAACAAATTCAGGCATGACGCTATTGGGAGGAAATTTATTGCTGAATGGGTAATCATTGCCTCTTTGACCTCCATTATTAGCCCTAGCTTCTTCCGGCGTCCATCCTTTACTCTGCAACCCCGACAACTTTGTCATATAGGAAGGACAAGCACCGGAGGTTATTGAATTTATTTTGTTAATGTTTTCAGACGAATTTCCGTTTTGGTTTTTTTTGCATCAAACATTTTAATGGAATGTTCACGGGTGAGGTGATGACTAGCGAAGCATGGTCAATTTAACTCGATAGAAAAAGCAAACTATTGCTATCTGCAGAATCGAAGCATATAATCAAATAAAGGCATCATTGCTCCGATACTAAAGAATTACAAATCACGTCTAACCTTTCTTCTCTGAATGATCATCACGTTCATAAAGGCCTTTGCATCTACTTGTAAAAGTGGTAAAATTATACGCTTAGAAAGTACGCCTGAGTAACTCACACTTCACACTCAGCGTAGAAATGCTCTATCCGCGGTTTTCGTTTAAAGATTTAAAAAATGGATTAAATTTCTCCGTTACTCTTTTAATTCAAAGATTTATAAAACTTAAGTAAACTGTAGCGTTTCATCGTAATTGACATCTATAACGTTAAATTAACGTTAAAGTCTTAGGGTACGAGCACGTTAGCAATTAAACGTGTCCTTGAACACTTCGAAAGAGTGTCGCGCAGTGGTATTGCAGACCCTTACCACTAGACGACACTTTTTTTCAAAGACTTTTAAAGTGCTAACGTGCTCTTACTCTTATAGACAAAACGCAGATGCAATTTAATACTTTTTCCACATCGGAGAAATGAGCTTGGAATTTTAGAGATATGGTTTTTAATTGGAATTGCTAGTACACCGTACACTTTTGAATCATATCAGAATCGGAATGTTATATTCAAAGCATATGGTAAATGTTTTGAAAAAATAATTTAAAATGTGTATAAAATTTAAAAAAAACAGGGCTATCGTTAGACTTGCGTGACAGCAAACATCCCACCCAAAGTTCAGACAACTTTTTCACGATTACCGACATTCTTATTATTTTTTTTTTGCTAATTTAAGACAATTTGCGTTTCCAATTAAAGAATTTAACTAGCTCTTATTATGATGCAATTTTCACGAAGATGCAGGGCGTGGCGACGTAATGATTATTACACGCATTTCGTACAATTGTTCCATTTCCTCATAACACAAAAATGACTCGTAAAGTGTCAGACTATTCAGGTCAGTTCGGCACAGGTCAACCAAAAAAATCGACAGAAATTTCACTGTTCTCAGGTCACGCATTCATCCCCCCACCTTCTTCACCATCCCATAGAAAAGAAACTGTTGCAATTACTTTTTTTTTTCGAAGATTCTCAGAAGGGTCGTTTGAGGAAGTTTTTTTTCTTCTTCTTTTTGCCCTTAACCACTTTGCAGGGAAAAATACTGTAGACCTACTAAACTATAGGTATTACATCAATTTGTCCGGTCATTAAGCTTATTTTTATTTCTATGCCAAGTTTATGTCCTTGAAAAACAGATTTAATAACCAGGGAAAAAGCAATTACCGGTAGTCCCGACCTAATGCCCAGTAATACTATCAACAGACTACAGTGTGATAATCATAATTAGGATATGCAAGCCGTTAAATGTCTTATTCGGTCACCAAAAAAAAAAAAAAAAAAAAAAAATGGAATTGAATTTCTGGTTTGGATTCAAATTTGGCGATCTTTTATACCTTCAAATTATGCATCAAAGATATCCGCAAAGGACGAGGTCAACTCACGTTGCTTGATCCTCATCGACCAATTTGTTTGACCTGATATCATATCGCAAAGACAGTGGAAAGGTAGAATCTAATGCGGAAGATGTTTTTGAAAAAAATCAAATGTCATGGACAATTTCTTGAAATAAGACAAACATCTCTATAAAAACATCGAACAGCTGTCTAGAAAAGTTAGGAAAATCGATAGCTATGTCTTTAGGTGTAGCGGAGCAGGTTTACTAAAGGATAATTTACTGTGAAAATGCTGGCAGCAGATACATTTTCCAAAAAAAAAAAAAAAAATACTAGGGGGTCAACTAAACAAGGACATGTCAAAGGGCCGTTGACCTGTTTTGACGCATGCTTCATGGTAGAAAGAAAATTTAAAAGACAATTTGATAGCACTGAGTACATGAACGCATGACAATTCCGTTGAATTAGCCTCTGCTGTATTCAGATTTACTTTTCTGTGCAGTCCTATAAAATTCACGTGTGGTCTAACGAGCTTCCCCTTTAACATCCAACTCCACCCATTCCCGAGTTATTGTCCGAATTAACGTTTTGCGTGTTGTCGCGGATTTGTTTCGGACAGGCTTCAACCATTTTTACGGGTTTAAAATGCATAAAAAAAAATGCCGGATTGAACATCTAGGCCATGTGGCTACGTGATGCTACAGACGTAGCCACGCAAATGAATCAGTGCAAACTTGATGCGAAAAACACATGTTTTATATTGCGTGTATGCGAACAAACCCGCGCTATGTAAAATGTGTAGCCTCTATTGCAAACAAAAACTACTTCGGGTGTTGCTTGGCGACCAAAAAATGTGTTTTATAATTCAAAGAAATTTCGGGTTGAAGAAAGGTTACAAAAACCTTCAGATAGTTTAACTTGACACGACAGTAGTCGTGTACACACACGTACTGTACAATTAAGTACAGTAGATATTAAACCACCCACTTCCAAGTATCTAATTGACGTTATGCTACACAGTATAAAACTGGGTGGCCACAGGTCAGGGAAGTCATGGAAATTTGTGAGTGGTCAGAGAAATTTTCGCAAAAAAAAAGCAAAATGCTATCCCTGCACTCAGTCTGCTAGCAGCTCCATCCCCAATCCTCTTCAGCTAGACTCGTAACAAA
>JAQGBX010007061.1:0-11817 GCA_034698745.1 Megaphyllum sjaelandicum | reverse complement strand
GAAATTCCCTATTTTGCAGCTGTTTCTGGATGAACCTGTCTGAAATCAAAACCTGTCTAAAATCAAAATTTCCCCCGATCCCAGGCGTTTGATTTTATAGACAAGTTCTACTGTATATTTAAAATGTGTCATGTGAGTGTATATCATAATTTAGCCTACTGACGTCACAGCAAGGTTTTCCTCGTGCACATCCTTAAGTACGATATGTCATTAAAAAAATTAAAAAGTGTAATCCTCTCCCTTCAAGGATACGTAATATATACTGCACATAACAATATTTAGACATTATATTTTCGCGCCTAAATTTTCATGCGCCAATTTGCATTAAAGATGAGTATTTCATTATACATGTACATAGCACTGACACGCCATTATACACCTTGCTAAACCAAATTAACCAACTCATGTCCGTAATTGCATCACTTGTTTTCAAAACATTAACCTTCATCCACGAAGCATTTATGCGTCTAAATATTAACCGTAAATCTTCCTGTGCAGTGTCTCGGGGTAAACGAACCTGTATACACGTCAGTAATTTACGTCATACTGATGAAGTTTTCAACATCCTCGTTTCTACAAATCCAATTAAGGGGAAGCTAAAGTATCCGCGTCCGATGTCAACTGATCCTCCACCTGGCGACTTACTTAGTAAACGAATCAAGAGGAGATTCCGCTTACGTCATTCACGTGACGTCACTAACGTGTAGCTAAGTACAGTGACCCATTATAATGCGAAGATCCCGTGCAACTGCTTCGTGATATCGTGCTAATTCCGTGGAATTGTTCAATTTTGAAATTCGAGAAACTGCAGTGATACATACACCCAATACTTAGAATTGCTATAGCAGCGCCACCTAAAGTAAGCGGAAAATACATGGATACATATGACAAAAAAAATGCTTATCTCGTATATTTTATACATTTATATGTGAGGACTGCACTAGAAGGTGTGTTGTGAATTTTACGAACCTAAACTACATGAAACAACGACTGAAGATTGGTTTCAATGGAAACATTAAAAAAATTTATAACCAAATACATTAAATTGCCTCCTTAATTATGTTCCTGCACTCCTAAGGTTACTCAATAACTTTTAAGGTAATTGTTTTTGAAGAAATTCGATCAACAACAACAAATTTACATTTTTCTAAACGTTGTTTATAATTGACAAAAACGGAGCATGCAACACTGCATACATGTGCAAAGAAATTATAGTAATAAGTGGATTTGATGGGGAATACATATTTTTAAAAATCTTACATTAAATAAATTATCTACATAATTGCTTGCATGTACATCAATTCATCATGATAAATAAAATCTAGATTGGAAACGCCACTTTAATTCAGCGTGATTTGTTTTCATGCAGCAACAGAATATCTAATTTGATTAATCAATAAATGCATCGCGTTTAGATAAACAGCGTTGTCGTTCCTGTTTACATGCAAATTAAATAATCATAATGAAATAATCTAAGCAAATTATGAAACGAGCAATTTTACGGCAGGTTCAAAATGCACAGCTATTTTTTTTAAATCAACCATGGAGTAATAATTTTCTGGAAGCTATGCTCATTAACCGGAGCACTCAACAAATGACAACGTACACATTTTAAAATAAATCATTATTCAATCATAAAGATGAGCAAGATTTGAGTTTCATCTTAAACATGTCTTGAACACATTTCTATAATATCCATTTCAGAAATAAAACTACCGGTACATTGGATATTCGACATTATGACCAAATGGACACAAACATATTTTTCGTAAATTAAATTTCGTTGGATTTGCAAAGTTTTCAGCCAAAGGCTAAAAGCGCATTTTGACAAAAGTTCGCGACGGAAGTGACGAGAAATTTCCCATCTTTTCCACCAATACATTAGCCGATGATCGAAAGCCCGAGGGTAATAACCATTGATCATCTGTCTATCAAATTATATATCGGAAGATTCCTAGATATCTCTCAGATAAGCCATCGTTCAGGGAGGTTTGGGTTGTTCGAATGATCGTAAGGGGAAATCCCCTCCTCTTCACATAGGTACAGAGAGGGGGATGGAAGGGAAGCAGAATCCGAAAAGTCAGAGAAAGTGGACGTGCAGTGGACATCGGTGGGAGGACAGATTGTCCGAATAAAAAATTGGATTTAGGAAAAAACTAATGAAGCCGTTTGCGATGGAAAACCTAATTGTCCGCAAAACTGCGCGCAATCATCGACGAAGTTTTCACGCAAACGACAAACGACGAACCATCTTCCCTAAAGCCCTTTATAGAAAACGGATTATAAATTGAGCTCATGCCTCAGGAAATGAACATTCCAATAAGCTGTTCGAAAAGATTTTCACCCTTATTTCGTTGCGATGGAAACCCAAAATTAGATAAACAAAAGCTAAATTTATAATATGGCGGCATTACAAACGTTTCGAATCTCGAGATTCCCAGCGCCATCTGTGATGCATTGTGTGCAAAGCAGTTGCATAAGTTATTAGAAAATTATCACTCATTCGCTGATGCATGCATACTGTCACGGTATATTGTGATACTGTGTTGTATTTTTCATAAAGAGCACAAACTGCACACATCAAAACGAAAGCGAACTTGAATAAGTCATGAAGTTAAAATGTTAGAAAAAAACTCACAACTAAAACGAGTTATTGGGCTTTATATTTCATTTTTTGTCCAATTTTTTGCAAACTAAAAATAGTTCACTATATGGTACTCTTATGCCCACCACCACCAACATTTGCTGATGAGCCAATCGGATCTCGAGGCCATTAAGGGACACCACCTCTACTGTAAGTAGATTTTCGTTGCTTCGTGGTTTCGACGATTGGGGTCGACATACTAAACGATCAGAGTCAACGACCTCGACCAAAACATATAACGACAAGTCTAAACTTGAAGGTTTTTGGTTCAAACTCAGTAAACTCACGAGTGACGACAAATTTCAATGTCAAATGAAAAACAACAGAAATGCGAACTGACGCTGATGTCTCTATAGCGACATTTGCTGGATGTGACCAATACAAATCAAACTAATTATGCCATAATTTAACTCATGCCAGCAAACATTACTCTATGATCTGTATTCGTTCTGCATCATTACGAAACGAGACATTTATTTACATGTTCATGTAGTGATATGTGCAATTAAAGTATTATCCCGTCCGTAAAAAAAACTATAACAATATTATTTTTTATGAAAAACGTTATTCTCGTGGCTATACGTGTAATTGCATGCAACAGTCGTTTGTAAATTTAATTCTTCTTTATCAACAGCAGTAAAAGTTTTAAAAAGATGAATGTAACATAGAGGAGTGGGTTAATAATTACCTGAATTTTGAATATACTGTACAAGTTAAGAGCTTTTCCTTAACTACAAGTCACTAAAACATAAATGGTAGTAAAACTTTGAAAATAACGTTGTCGTAAATTTTATTCTGGTTTATTTCGCCAAGGTTTTGATTTATGCCCTAAAGATGACACTTGGCGCACGCAAGGACAGTCCAATGCCCTCCGATGCAGTGTCCTGCATGAGCAATGAACATATAGCGACATCAAACGGAATACAATTTATTCCAACGTTATTTGCATGCGTGATACAATGTATTTTTATTTCGGTTTTGACGTAACAACTAGTTTATGAAGAATCAAGTTTGTTGAAATAAATCTGGAAAGTTTCGCGATATTCTTCATGCATGATATTTTCCAACAACAATGTCATATTTTAATACGCTCCACATGGAAGCATTCTAAAAATGACGCGCTAACATTGTTTATTAGAACACGAACAACATTAGTTATGGTGCAACATACTCGAGCATCACCTCTTTAAATTCTAAATTCAAACACTAGCTACTTGAGAGGCACATGACGTACGCACGGTTTCCTTCCAAATTAATACTTGTTTTCAAACTGTTTTACAGTAATATGACCGCAAATTAAATTACGTGACATATTTTCAAAAAAACAGACAAAAAATTACATCAACTATATTTTGAAATTTAGTGAAAGCTAAAAGTCCAGATTTTTAGCTTTTAATAAGGATAACCAACATATTGAATCGATGATTTAATTGAACACTTTCTGCAACCAACCAATGCCGTTGTTGGCGCATGTAATTGTCCCGCGACGAATCTAATTGCGAGTTTGGAACATAGGGGGAGCGGGAGGGGGTTTCCGCTTCTGTGTGACTGGCAGCGCACGTGCACCGTGTTTAAAATAATAACAGCTTGGCCACGCTTATCGCGTGCCAAACTCTTTCTTTCCTCCATAATAACAATGCGCAATCCTTTGGACACCATTTTAAAGTATACAATTGAAAACAGGCTTGCTCTGCGCAAAATTGAGCGCAAAATGAAGCGTGGCAGCATAAAAGTCGATAAAAAAACACGACGACTTTCGCAGACGTACAATTTGTCCGTATTTGAAGTGAGGGATTCATTTGTCACGCAACATTACGACGCGTTTGGACATTGACGAGAACGGGTTACCTTTCTCCAAAACTTAACAATAACAGAAAAAAATGAGGCAACGCACCCCGTATTCTTATGGCAATAAAACGAAATTACGCATTCAATGTCAATGTCACTCGAGCTGCACTATCCTGGTCGTGCGGTTACCGCCCTCCTAGCAAATTGTACCTTTGAGTCAAATTATTTGAGAAAGATTTTTTAAAACCATATGGGGCAATTTAAAAAGGGTAAACGGCATGGCTCGTAAATCGAGATAAATCCAGCATTTTAGGAAATGGGCCTATAGGATTAATTGGTCATACTGCTTTAAAACGGGTCCGCAATGTAGAGGCGGGTAATGGTTGGGAAAGTGAAAACATGGAGTTTTCATAACACAAAAACATGCAACTCATAAGGGTGACGTCAGAGAAAAGCTAGTCATCGACTTGGAAAAAAATTAAAAATGAGAAAGATGATATACAGTATTGTACACTGACACACTGTACAATATACAGAGTATAAAGTACATGTAATGTACAGTACAGTCGAACCTGGATAAGCAGAAACCCAATACCGGTAAGTGAAAAAATCTGATAAATGCAAAACATTTCAATGCCCCGAACTTTTTGAATACGTTTTCTATGTTATATAAAACCCGGTAAGTGAAAACCTCCTAATTCTTTCACTATTTTTATCCTTAAATTAGTTGCTCAGAATAGGATCGGTTTCTATTTTGCAAATATATCTGGAAAATTGTTTGCGAAGAAAAATTTCACCAACACAAGGGAAATACCGAGCAATAATATAAATGTAAAGAAGTTTCGGGATATAATTTGCCTCGTGTGTGACGGCCTTTACAGGTTGTACAGGGTTAGGATTATACACCCAATTCATTTCCACCCATATAACCATTGAAATTTTGAAACGTTCTCAATTTAAAAGCTTAAAATAACAGCTGCCGGAATAGTATCGTGATGAATTATATGACAAATTACAACAGAACCGCATTCAGAGTGCACTTCAAACCTTGACACGTGAATATCTGCACTGCATTTTTAGTTTTAGTTTTTTTTAGGTAATTTCTGCTCCAGATTTATTCGTTACAGAAAAAAATAAATACCACTACAACGAGGAAGAATAAAAATAATAGTTCGAGGGAATACCGTTAAATGTCAGGACTTCCTCACGCCCCGAAACCAGCGAAAAAGCATACGATTTTAACCCCGCGTGAGTCAATGAATAATAATAATATTTGTCGTATACGGTTTTGTAAACCGAAACCCCGATCGGCGATTGTTGAAATACAATTGTCCACACGCCATCGTGTGAATTTCAGACAGCGACTTTGACGAAGATGGATGGCGGAATCACACTTTTAAACTCGGCACAAAGATGCTTACAAACATGTTGGCTGCAATTCGAGCTAAGGGGAGAACACTGTTTCCTGATAAAACTTTGGGTTAATTTTTCATTCGACCCCATATTACACCGAGCAATGTCCGAGGTCGAAATGTCCACTCTGGTCTTGCTCGAGCATGGCGCTAAAAGTGCATACAAATGCAGGCGTAAACTTACAAGTAGGCTACATGTATGTCCCTTTGAGGCACATACGCACATGCATGGTCTTGCTCCATTATCTTGATAATTTCATTTCATGGAGGAAAAATTGAAATTTTGAAATCTGTATACACACGGAAAGCATAATCTAGTTGGAAAGAATTTTGCATTGGTTTAAAGAAAAAATGTTTTCATGGGTTTTATATTGCTAAAGAATAATTTTAATAACGTCGACTCGACGTTTGGCCAAACGCGTCTGGGCTTTTTCAAGCTCTACATAATTGATAAAACATTAAAAACATTAAAAATTATTCAAGATATACTGTACCAACGCAAGAGGAGAATGAAATTAAAATTTTGAAAACAACAGTAAAACCTAGATTGAAACTTATTAAATAACACTTACCCTCGATCGCTAGTAAAATTATTGTTTAGTCGAGAATTAAAAAGGTCTTACTTATTATCCACCGACCACTGGAAGATGAAACAATATTTCTATAAAGAGCTTTGCGAATAAGACTTTAGGTAGTCTTGAAGTCAAGTGTGCATGCAAATGGTTTTAATTGGTTTGAAAACAACGACTGATCCAAAATGCGATTCGTAAAACTGCTATTTCCTAGTACTCCAAATATACATCTACAAAGGTCTAATGTTCAATGAAATGGAAGTTTTATCGCGTGCAAATGCAAGCAACATCGCAAAATAATGCAGTCAATCCAAGTACACGAGCAGTTTTTAAGCTGATTTTTTGCTTATTATTTAACGACTGTAAAGGCCAATTAATAATGTAAATGTGCTTCCCTCGTGTCTGTGTCATCCCGTATCGTCGTTCCGTTATAAATCTGAACGCTGCACTCGATTAAACTCGATACGAGAGCGCTCTAGCTTCTTCAAATTAAATTACGCAGGACGCAATTTTGAATATCAACGAAAAAGACAAATCGAGCTATTATCTATCCATGGCTCCCTCTACGAATGCATCCCGGCTCGGTTAAGGATTTTTCATTAAGAATGACTCCTAATTTGTCTCTGCCACTGCCATGCCCATAAACACCGAGATAATCATATAGTAAGAGAGCGCAGAAAATGACAACTAATCTAACATATCCCGGTCCACTCAAGTAATTCATGCATTATTCAACGATAATCGGAAAACTTGGCAAACCTAATGTATCAATTGCACCCCGGTGAAAAAAAAATGTGGCGTGGATGGGAATCCCCCAAATTAAATAACGCGAGTTTATACACACTGCGTCAAAAAACTGACCAACGAATTTAAAAGTAAAAATAGCATCAGAAAAAGTTTTTAACATGGCTTACACATTTTTGCATGTACAGTATACCGACTTAATTGCTTGTTTTCTCGATGACCATAAAATGAGAATAGTATGTCCTTAATAATTTTAACGTATAGTATGATATATCAGGTTACTGATATCAATTTAAGATGTCAATTAGTTTACTTAATTTAACTACAACATGTATCACAATTTCGACCTTGTTATTACTTTATGAGTAAACAAGCATTCACGTGATTTTTGTATTGACAGGTTAACAGTTGAAATTCCAAGATTAACAGAAATACACGGATGCCGCCAATAAGCATCCAGTATATTCATGTACTAAAAAAGTAAAATGTTGAAATTAAACATTCCAGCGAATACAGCTAGGAGTACGTTACTTCGATTTTATCAAATCGTCGACCTGTTGTAGAAAAGTTCTTTTTTTAAAGTTAAGACGGGACCCCGGATGGATAATCCACAAACAGGTCAATCCGATTGACCCCATGCAGGTAATCGTAAATCTGCATGCATTCAACATAATTTGGCTCAAACGATCGTTTGTAAATCATGCAGTCGTAACAACATTGTCACTGCCCATAAAATAACTCGCAATATGTGTCTATTTGGAACAAACAAGTCTGGAACAAGCCCAGAAAGTATTCGACTTCATTCCAACAAACTTTTGGCATAGTTTGTGTTAAAGATAATAACTTGACACGTATTTGTCATCGTAGAAAAAAACGTGCAGCAAGCATATATTTAATGGCACGTTGCGCCTCCCTCGTATTGACACAAAACCCTGCAAACGTGGTGATGAACTAGCAGCTCGCTTTTTTAACCCCGGCTGGGTTTGCATTTGTCTCTTTTTCTCTGCCAAGCACCCTTCGCACTCGTGTCCTCCTCCCCCACTTTTTTATCCTCTGTTTTCGACTTTAGATAAATGGGCTACGTCGAACCACGATGCTATTTGGCCCCGATTCCTCCCCTGGTATCCGTTCGAATCCAACTTGTTTTTCTCGTTGCATTTTTTTTTTTCAGGGTGTATACACAACCCGCCGATTAATTTTGTTCATTAAAAAGTCCCACGATACATCCGGTATAGATTTGATTTACGAAAAAGTCGCTTGCACGAAAAGGGCGTGCCGATAACAAAACGTGTCGTTAACTAACCGCCCGCTTTTGACACATGGCGGATTCCGAACTTAACAAAACTTTAACGACTGCAAAAGTTTTATTCGGAATAGTTTTGTGTAACATAATTCTATAGGAACTGATGGAAATGAATTCCTTGACATCATTCTTTTATTTGAGTTTTATTTTGGAAAAAAAAATTATTGTGCAAAATAAAAATCGAATAAAATAAAAATATAATGCATTCTAGCTATTAATAAGTACTGTAATAGCTCGTATAGTGAAAATGTCCACATTAATATGCATATAGCGGTCAAGCAGAAGCTCTCCAAATCTTACTTTCGCAGTCCCGAAGACACGCGTGCAAAATTGGTTTAAAAACAGCAATATTAATTCCTGAATGATTTTTAAATCAATTAGCGTGTCAAATTTTCATAGTGACTTCATGACTGGCAAAGTGCGATTAAAGCTACTATCCGAGTACCCCTAGTACGAGTAAAGCATGCGCGCGCGCATTAACTAACTTTTTATACATTATGAAGAATTGTAACATTTAAATGTTTCAAAACACTTATAGATTTTGACTTTCAGTCCTAAGGTTCGACGTTTGGTTTATCATAGTTTCATTTCTATTGGGAAATATGTCCCCGTCAGTGTAATCTTTTAGAATGTAAGCTCTGGAATGGCAGGCAATCTGCTTGGATTTCACATCCATGTGATTTTCTTCAACCAGGTAAATCGGTACATTTTGTTTTTTCCCACCGAGAAACTTGCAGTTCACCGTGCATTTATCCCACTTCAGTTTTATGCGGACGAAATGATTATAAAGTGTTCGCATTGCTTCTCGATTGCCCATAACGACTATGAAGATAGCCAGTCCTTGCGTGGACCGGAAAGCATCCGAAATGTAGAAATGGTGAAAGGAGAGCTGCTCTTGTATGCTGTACATGATTCCCTCCGTTGCCATACTGACTCCCATGATGAAAAAGAGTTTAAGACATATCATGGCCCTAGAATTAAGGAACGATGCATTTCAGACACATCAAGAACATGTTTGACTTGCTTTTTCTAGAATTTACGTGACATGTTATTACGTGTAGTTACTAAGCTAATTTGCAGCATTTAAGCTAATTGAAGTGAAATTTAATATCACGGATTGACTTTTGCTTCCTTGATTGATTGCAAACTTAAGTAATACATGTATAACTAACTTCGCAAAATCGATAGCAAAATTTGCAAATGATATATTCATCTACATTGTATACGTACATTTGTTTCTTCCTATTGTTTCGTACTGCTTTTGTTGTTTTGGCTTCTCGGTGAATCGTCCGAATCGTAAGAATAAACAAGACTACATTGATTCCATTCATTAACAACATTGGTCCGAAGAAGAAAGTGAACGATGCCCGAACGTCTTGAAACCAGCAGGATGGGTAATCTACCGTGTGACGATATGAGAAGATGTCTATGAACTGATTGGTGACGAGACTCAGTAAATAGCAAAGTACAGGCGCTCCCCAACCCACAGCACTGTAGTAAATAAACATTTTTGATTTTCCGACATAGCGTCGATTGGGTTTAGTTTTTAGGCTGGTAAACGACTGCCAAATGTTGAATGTGGTCAGAACCAACCACACGTATGATGACAACCTAATCAAGTAATTTATGACAAAGTATGAATGACAGGATTCCACGGGGACCTGGAAATAATTCGCGATGTAGTATGCTATCATCGATACATTGTAGCAGACTAAACACTTGTTGTGTAGATTGGATTGTTGAGTTATCAGCTGATACACCAAAGTAACGCAAAGACAACATAACGATAGGTATTCTAACCGATTAAAATAGAATTCCAAAATTTGCTGGATGACTGGAAATGAGTCGATGCACATCATTAAATCTCCATTTGAGTTCAAGCTGTAAAATTCATTTGGCCCAAACACTTCGTTGTCGTGGTTTTTATATCCCATTTTCTTATTTGGTAACCGTGTGTAGCTTTCTGAGTGTCCCACAAACAATTTAGCTTTGTCGCAGTTAAGAAACGATATGCTTAAGGGATAGCAAACATTTGCCTTTCCTTCGCTGTCCATTGTGTATGTCGCACTTTTTATAACGGATCTTGTGGAATTTACATAGAGATTTCCATCGGTCAGTTCAGTAAATTCGCCCGGTTCTAAAATGAGGTGGTTACATCGAGGAATGTTTCTTTGAAACGGATTGATGGGATCAGTGCATACAAATGCATTGGACTTGCCGTCAATGAAATAGTCCCCCAGAAGTGCTGAAAAATACTTGTGTTGCAGTCTCAAACTATGCTTGCTCACTTCGAAACATCCTGGACCATATCGGCGTAAGTCACAGTTTAGCAGTTGAGGCGACATGGGAAAACAGAAGCTGATTGTTTCGTTATTCGTTCCAAAGCGAAAATTAGATATCTCACCAATGTTGAAACCTCCAATGCTATCGTCTACTGTTTTGGTCTGCGCGTTGAAATGTTCCTTCATGATGGTCACGTTCATACATTTTGGTAAATGGAAATCTGAATTGCAGTTGCATTTTTGTCCATCTTCACACACGTTACTGGAATTTCCAAATTGTGCTAGGGCTGATCGAGAAAAAATGCAGACTACATAGATCGTCAACATTGTTTTAGCTGCTATTTTTATGTATACCATGATGATGCCTATAATCATTGCAGTGGAATATTTCTGTAACATTTTACGGTGGTAGCACAATACACAGGCAACGCAGAGTTATAAACAAAGGGTTCCGTTGAGTAAACGCATTCTGACATGTATTAATTGAGATACTGTTTGCCGTGGTGCTTAATATATTCAATCAAATTTTAATTACCTTTGATAATTGCAGCCTGTAAGTGATATGCAAGACCTTGTTGCATCACAGTAAATCATAGTCATATGTATTTTAATTGAATAATACCAGTCACTTGATGATAATGCATAAAAAACATTAGGAGTGTGTCCAAGTTGATTTCTTGCTAAAACAACTATATATAGACGACCTTGTCCTTTTGTACTTTATCAATTTAGATAATAACAATGTCAGTAAAGAATTTTGTATAGAATTGTCGATGCAGCATTTAAAACTTTGTCGAAAATTAAATTGTTAGAATTGTCATGGAAGGTGAGGACGTTTTCCATGCCTACAATGTATTCGTCATCTACACTGTATATAATGCACGCTTTCATCAGCTGATCTAAGTATAACTTGTTATTGTTAGGATACGTGTAATTTAATTTGTAACGATGTTCGTCGTCCCGATCTCAAAAGTACCCACCCAGTAACTCCTATTAAACAGAGGAGGCTAAGCCAAACTATTAATGAACAAGAACTCTTTAATTCAGAACAACAGTTTTCTCGCATATTCGC
>JAQGBX010007060.1:0-11817 GCA_034698745.1 Megaphyllum sjaelandicum | reverse complement strand
TCCAAGCGTGACGTAATTTATGCATGACCCCTAAACGCCCAGGTGGCTGCACGAACCAATTATCCAAAATAGCGTCTATGCAGCAGAAAGCATTTTGTGTGCTCGAGTATGCAAGCTGCTGTTAGCAGCATTGATAGGGACACACTTCAGTTTTTATGGGCCGAACTGGACTACCGTGTGTCGTGTGACACGAGGGTCTCACATTGAACATTTGTGATGGTATGATTAAAAACTTGGACATTTTCACTTTTTCTCCATGTGTCATTTAGTATTGTATCTTTGAAACTTTCCAAAATACATATTTTTAAAACCCGATGATTCTTTTGTAATTAACCATGTAACATTGTAGGGGCTTTACAGCAAATTTGTTAAGGGCAATTAATTTAATGCACTTACGTCACCGGTAATGGCTGACAAAAGCGTGGATTTTCCTGTACCAACATTGCCACAAATACCAACCAGTTGACCCTGCAAATTAAAGTTGTTAGACCCAAGGTCAAGTTAGTGGGCGGCCTAAAACATCAGAAAGGAAGATGAATGACTTCAAACAAATTTACCTTTTCCACAATTAGGTTAACATCGTGCAAAATTTCTACGTTATCATCAGCCTCGTTGGCCATCTTCATAGCTTCTGCGTTAGATTTAGCTTGCGCGCTCATTACTTCACCATTGTTATCGAGAACTTTCTTCTTATTATATGGAGTTTTGGGAGTTTTCGTTTTTTGCGGGAGTTTTGTTCCCTGAAATATTCCGTGCCATCCTATGTTGGCATTGACGATGCTAATGGCATGGTTGGGGTTGACAATACCTTCATCACTGGGAAGACTGGCATTTTCAGATAGCAACATGACCTGCAATTTGCAAATCCAAAATTATAAATGGAATTGTCCAATTCATTTATTCTTGTGATTGTTCCAAATTTTATATAATAATACAACGTACCTGAATTCGGCGACAACTCACTATCCCTTCGGAAAAGGATTTTATGGCCATTGGCAAAATATTCATTGGCAAAAGGAGAGAAGAGAATACAGAAGCTACTGAAAATGCCTGCAAAAATGCCAAGAGTTAATTCCAACTACAAAAACGAATTCTAAATTATTCAATGAAGATTTCTACACGTCCTCACTACATTGCATAAACTTACCTCAGAAGAAGAAAGACTCACGCCTGTTAAAACCATAGCGATAAAAGTGGTCATTGGAGCAATAACCACCAAAATAGGGGATCCTGTCCAACTCATACTTTGTAAAAATGAAGCTTTGTGCAATGTGGTCTCTTCTCGTTTTCTAATTTCTATTCGAGAAAAAAAAAACGTAATAATTAATTAGATAAATTTAAATAAACGGCTGAAAAGGAACAGTTGTAATTAATGAAATGCATTGGTATACCTTTGATTTTCCCTGAAAAAGCCTTTTCCCAGGCGTACATCTTAATGAGTTTTATGCTGGACAGGACTTGATTCATTAAACGAATACGGCTGTCGGTTACCCGTACGGCCTTCACTCTCAATTTACTCGTTTGACGACCCACCATGGCCTAATAATTGTAAAATTCAAAGATTCAAAGTTGTGTAAGAGCTACCAAATCGAATGCGAAATATTCCTAAGAAGTGAAACATTTTCTGAAGATATGTTCTATAAAATTTACCATAATAGGATAATAACATAAAATGATGAAATTTCCTAGCAGTGACCACGGTCCAAGCAACCAGTAGCAGTAGGCCACATTCAAAATCCACATAACTGGAGCGCCAACGACCATCATTGAGAGCTGCATACTTTGATAAATTCTTTCTATATCAGTTGTACTATAATTCACAACCTAAACGAATTGAAACATATATATTGATTAGAGATTGAGGATACACTTTATTTTCTAATTTGATTGCGAGGATTTTCTAACGTCATATTCGTATATTTTAAGCTTTTTACTAAAACATTTGCAATATAATAATACCAGTATTTTATTATTACCTCTGCAAGAAGTCGCTCGCCACCAGACTTAACTTTTAACACTTTGTCGTAAACTGAAATCATAGACGGTAATTGAGTATTCATTGGTACAAGTAAGTATACAAAGCAACACTCTTGAAAATAAAATATCCCACCTAAAACTTGTACTGCTCCTTGTGCCCATATACCTACAAAAATCAGATGCAATATTTATCAATATTCTGTTAAATATAAATTTAATATAATTTTTTATTATGAAACTTAATTGTCATTTCTAATACATATATGGTTTTAATTGCAACTTTCCCTATATGAGTAACAGAAACCAATTAATGTTCATAAACTGAGTTTACACTTCAAAACGATGGATATTAAATTCTTCTCAATCATATAACGGAATCATCCAAGAAGTTTAGCATATATTTTTAAATGTAAGTTCTTTTATAAGACAACCTTGAGAGTTTCGTTTATCGTACCTGCATGAGCGCCAATGACCCAGAGACAGTTGAAAGCAGCGTTTCTCATAAACTGAGTTAATGACATTTCAAGCACAAGTAATACGCCATACCATACAGGTTCGTCGTCAGTTAAATAATCTAAAAGATATTTTAAAATCCACGCCTGAAAAACCAGAAATTACTCGATTTTAGAAATAAAGCAATTTTTATATGGAGAAAGATGAATAAAAATGAATTTAATTCATAAACAAGAGGTAAATATGTTGCAATTGATGAAATACGACTTACAGGACCAAGAAAAGCCAAGACGGAAGTTAAAAACATCATAAAGGCGGCCAAGGCGAGTGGGAAACGATTAAATCTCCAAACTGCTCTAACAAACGATGCTTTCTCCCGACCGTGCTTTTCCAACTCCAAATCCCAAATTCGAGACAACCTACATTTTTTGAAATAATATTTGATTATGATTAAAATGTTTATCTGGATTAGTGACGACCGTAAGCAGTTTCACCATTCATCGGTGTGCTCCTACCTCTCAATTTATAATTAATAATGTTGTTTATTGACGATATTGAGCAGTGATTACATTTGACACGAGTTTGGAGCGAATCACAACTTTTATTTTTGAAAACCAAACCTATACTCACCGTTGATTAGTAGTATATACAGATTCTCGATCGTGAACATTGCCCAATTTATCAGGATCAACTCCTTTCCTGGATGCCTCCCACATCCATCTGTCCATCCAATTTATGCTGATGTAGGAAAACAGACCCAGGTTATGGTTTGGTACGGTTTCCTTTTTTCTGATAAAAAAAATTGAACAAAATTTAACAAATAAGTAAAAAAAACCCACGAGAACTAAAAGTTTGCAGATCTATAGTTTGGATGCATCATGTATTTTTATTTCAGAAATGTTATTCTTTTGAAAAAAGAATATTTTTAATCGAATTTCCGGCCTACTTTTGAGCGCATCTGATGGGAATTAATGTTTTCATCGCATTTGCATATTTGCCGATTCCCTTCTTGTGATAATCTTTTTCATGAAAATCTCTCAACGATCCGACATCGTCATCATAATTCAACTTTCTGTCGCTTTTCCCATTCAGATATTCTGAAGCCAGTCCGTTTTCGCTGGTTATGGGCATTTTGGTCTCATTCCGAGCTTCCTCCATCTGGAGGATATCGTGAATCATTTGGGGTTCAGGAATCCTCGATTCGGAACTACTTCCATCGTCACTCTTCCGGTCAGATAACTTCCGTTCGAAGGATTCTCGTTCGCTGTGTTTTGACGCAATGGAGTTGGTGTCTGATTGCACCGACCCATTTCCAGAATTGTCCTGATTGTTATGGGGTTCATGGAGCGGTGCTTCGGAACCGTTGGAACCCGTGGAACTCACGGGATTCGATGCCACTGAAGCAATAGATCCGGCATCCTCATTATCACTCACGTCGGACATCTGTAATAGATATGAAACTTGTTAATACTTGTTTTTCCAAAATGAAATGTGAAACTGTTTACTAACAATTAAACGGAACAATGAAACGCTTATTTATGTTAAATCATATTGTTCATTTTACTTTTAAGCATTGTTTTAATAGAGCTTCGATTGCTTTAAATACAGCAAATACTGGCTGGCTGCAACCGAATCTTTAAATAACAATCACTCAACCAGATAAAGTAGAGCAAGAATCCCCACAATTGGTTCTGATAAAGGTGACAAAGCCAAGAAAAACCACAAGGTCAGGAAATTGTATTAACCTTGTGTTTCGACTTCTGTTAACTTGTGTTTTCAATTCCCCATCTAGATAAGGTATAATATGATAAAGAATTTTTGCGTTTTGTGGTGGTTTATTTTGCCAACTAATTACAGCGAAATGGCTAGCTAAGAATGTTCTTAAGATTTATTATTCTACTCGCTTATTACTATGAACTCATTTAAAATATCAAGAAATTTATCCTGTCGATGTCCGAGAGAAAATTTAAGAATTGAAAGTATGCATAAAATAATTCTCAATACAAGGGTTACAAGCAGTACAACGTAATGCTTTTGATTATATCGTCCAATTACAGTTATCCACAATCAATTTAAGAATTAAAGTATACAGCATTTCATAATTTAGCAGTTCTAAAATTCCAAAGTTATCATAAAAATGACAAAGTTTTGTAACATGTACATGTATGTACCTATCGTAAAGTTTATTTATTTCAACATTTCGTATTAAATGTATCAATAGAATAATAAATAAATTGAACACATTAAATTATGAAAGCTGAACCCGCGATTAAATACATGTATATGTAAAAATTCAAAAAAGGATTTAAAATGTATGGTGAAGGAGCAAAAACTACTACCTTTCTTTACGTAATATATGACTTGTTGTTAAATGTAAACACCATCAATGATACTTAAATTTGGTATGGTACTTTACTGAAAACTACTGTATTAAGAAATATCAAGAAATATTCCAAAAAAATATGGGTTTGTCTACGCATAACACTTATCTTCAATCGGAATGTCCTGCAGCTTATCAACACACGGATGAATTTCATTATTATCCGCGAATTTATCTTATAAGTTTTATCACTACTGTATAAGTGCGTCACGATCAATTTTTTTCTATCTGGGGATATCTTTCAGGAAAATCTATTTTCAATCTATCAGAAAATATTTGCTTCAATCAAATTTTTATTCAAAAAAATGGTTCCATTTGAAATATATTATGTTAGAAAACCTTTCAAGACGGTTTTGCACCTTAAAAACTCACTGCTTTCTACAGACTTTTTTGTTAATAATTAATTATTTATTGGCTGCTGTGACATTTATAAAAACTTGCACTATTTCATATTCGAAACAAATGCACATACTCATTAAATTTTTTTTGGTATTACTGTATGTACATTTTATAATTACAATGATAAATGAACATTTTCTTCATAAAATGTTGCTTAAAGTGAATACGCACTTGTTATTTACGTAAATTCATCCGCTGTTTTTTTGGTTATTGTCGAAAAAAAAAAAACGACTAATCGGAAAATGATATACAAATTATGCTAAATTCCCTAAAACATGTTTACACTATGTTAAATACCTTCGTATACTACGACGTTAATATTACTAATACCCGGGTGGTCCATTTATCATGATTTGTCCAATAACTTTTAAAATAAATAGTAAATAATAAAATTTATCAAAATGTTAAGTAATAATATTAACTTGCTTTTTAAATTATGTGAAAAGTAAGGGTCCTCCCCCCCCATCCCCCTATGGGGGATTCCAGGGTTTTCTTGGGGATTTTCAATGGGATTCCCCATTTTTGTTGTTGCAAATTATTTTGTCTAAAAGATTTTTTTGGCATCATCTTAAATGTTGCTGTAATCAATGTCCGAAATCGTGTAATACGTCTAAAAGATTTTTTTGGCATCATCTTAAATGTTGCTGTAATCAATGTCCGAAATCGTGTAATATGCCATTCATTTTTTTCAACAGGTAGTATAGTGAACGAAAAAAGTAGTGCCAAAATACTCTTTTAGACAAAACTTAATGTGTTATAAGTGCAGATTCATAATTTACAAAAAAAATGGGGGTCCTCATTTAAAATTACAAAGGGACCCCCCATAGGGGGACCGGTGCCTCCTTCATTCTTGCATAATTTCAAAGGCAAGTTGATATTATTAATCTTGCATTCTGATAACTTTTCCGATTTACTATTTATTTTAAAAGATATTGGATAAATCATGATAAATGGAACACCTTGCATACAAGAAAAATTATATTAACGGCATTAGTCGTGAATAGCTGACCATCAAATAACTAAACTACCAAAACTTTCAGCTTGATGCTTTCACCTTTTCTATTTTAGGATAAGAAATTATTGCAGGTCACTATTCAAAACTTGCAAAAAATTCCCCATCTTTCAACTTATTAAATAAGGTTTCTATGCTTAAATTATAAGTGGGGAAACTTACTTTTGGTCGTATGAATTCTCAGCGAATTAATTGAAAGCACATTTTCTCTTCTGCAGGGACCTTCAATCTTCTCGTAAATATCGCTGAAGGAATGCACGTATATCCGTATGATACCGAGTTTATATTATGATTCGCTTGTTCAGAGGTCGATTTAGTTTATATATGAACTGGGCACCATAACGTCATCGTTCCGATGTTGTATCACGAAAACCAAATAAATCTAGATTTGAAGAAAACTGTTACACATTATCTGATTATCTGCAAACGGGTGGGTTTACGGGCTGAACGATTGCGCAAATCAGTTTGCGAAGCTCGAAATACGTTTGTAATCCATCCCATATGGTATCTTCTTCACCGGTGCTTCTATACGTAGATCATTAGACACGAGGTTTTCTGCGCACTACATGTACATGTAAAATAAAATCAAATTTGAATTTGGTGTCAGACTTGCGAATATTTATAAGGGTTATTTCAAAAATTTACGAATGGGAAAAGGTCTTCAACCATGGTGCTGCAACGAAACAATTTAATTATATCAATGTGATGCAAAGTTTGCAATTTTTGCAAATTTGATCAAAATGTATTTCATGGGCATACACTTTGGAGCAGAAAAGAAGAAGATAGCTTTCGACCTCTGGTAAGACATGAATGATATTGTTGAACTGTGATACAATTTAGTACATGTATTCGGTTATTTTAAAAGGTATATTCTTTTAGTCTAGGTAAAATATGCATAACTTCTTCTTGATCTTTACAAAAATTCAAAAAATTTTCTACAGTATTTATACCTTATTCCAAATATTTATGATCCCTTAACCCTAGAAATGTGCTTTCTAAAACGGATTGTCAACCCAATTTCTTACTAAGTTATTAAAGTGAAGCTTTATATAAAGTTATGCATAGGGATTTTATACAGGAATTTTAATAAGGCATGAGAATACTAACTCGTTCTAATACAATTCTGCCGAAGATTCACAGAGTGATGACACATTCAAAGAAGCTTAGAAGCAAATTTGTGGCCTCATTCAGAAGTTTTTCGGAAGTATTGGACCTGAAAATTTCATATTTTTTATTTATGTTATGGGTTGAATTGAAAATAACTAACGCAGTAATGTCCGGGGTTAACCGGGTCATTAGTGAGGTAATATTTGCATTCATTGTGTATATAAAGTACTGCATATACAGATGAGATGACGTCAAGTGGTTTTGTACACACTGATTGGCCACACATGTTCGCTGATGACACAATAAAAGAGAAACATGACACACTGACATATTGGTAAAGTTGTGTTTGTCCTATTTCATATTAGTACACACTATTTCTTTTAAATTACTAACGGAATTGCAATCGCTGTTTATTTACAATTACAAACTAGATTCTTGATGGCACCGATGTGGGCTTGTCTCCGACAATTACTCTTTAAGTAAACAGCTGTGAAGATAGCCAAATATTTATTACTACATCACATCAGTGACTCATTAACGACACCGGTAGCATGAAACAAACCAATCAGAAAAGTGAGAGTCTCAAGCATGTGCAATGTGATGATAAAATTGGCGGATGGCATTACATGCAGAGTAGGTATAACAGTTATTAATGATAACCATTTTTTAGTGGCAAAATTTAAGTCATAATAAAAGTGTCGTGATTTGGCAACCCAACAAGATTGATATATCAATTACAAAACCAAGGAGATATTGTAAAAATTATGTTACGAAACGGAAACAGAATAGCAAGAATAACCGTTTTATTCAAACTTAAGTACTAAAACATATTGAATACGGTAGAGCGTCATTATACAATGAAAGTTCGCGTGTTAATACTTGACAGAAACAGGCTCTTTAAAGGCATTATTTCATCAAACAAATGAGGAGTCAGGATAAACTAAAATTATTGAAAATGCAAAGTTTGATATTTAAATAATGATCCGGAAAAAGATAATTCTGTGTGTGTGTGAATCTCGAAGGGATACGAAAGGAACATAAGCCTAAATACACAATTGTATAGGCTCAATTATCTTTTATCATTAATTGACGTTAACCTAAAAAGATTAGGTAACCTTTTGAGTTTGGCCTTAACTTTCATTGCAGGGGTGGTTGGTTTGATTGAATAGTACTTCACATATGTACATGTACATCAAATATGCTCAATTGCGAAAATAATCATAACTATAACATGTACTTATGAAAAACATAAGACCAAACACGAGTGCCGCTATCGTCTGCATTAATAAAAATTCTTCAATTTTCAATGAACGCAACATTGCCATCACATTCTATTTTTGTTCTATATTTTGGACAACAATCTTCCAACAATTCTATTAAAACATAAATTAACATATTAACATAAATTAGATCGATCATTATTATTTACACAAACGAGTCTTAAATTTGCCTCATTACAATAATACTGTAGGCGTTACAGTTCACTGTAGACATTGCAATAAGATATGCTAAATAAATAGTGCACGAGTTATCCTTTTAGTTCTCCTTTTATTAAATGCTAAAATTATCCTTCAAATATTCTTATCGAAATATTTGGTAGAGTAAATTGTACATGCAGTGAGCAGTGAATTGTATTACGATTGTATTACGATTGATACTAGTTTTTATTTCTGAACAGAGTAGGGCAGAAGGTATAGTTAATTCATGTATGATGTCAGTAGGTATCACATAAAAAATTAATTATTCTTTCCAATTTCGATCACAATTTTCTTTCAAGAGATTGAATAGAACCAGAAACATTAATAGGATTTTTCCAATGTCATGAGTTAGATTATGAAGGATGCTATTATCTGGAATTTTATATCAATTTGAACTTAAAAGACCTTAAACTATAAAGATTAGAGGAAATATCCCGAATATATGGCGGCTCGTACTTGTTTCTTCCGGAAATCAGGATATAATAGAACGATATAATGCTCGTCATACATGAAGACAAAGAATAGTCTTTTCGACCTTTAGAACAAGCATATCACAAATCACACTTTAGAAGAAAATTGTTTTTTAAAAAACGCTATCAGCAATTGGCGACGTTTTAATCATAATTAACTGATCTGTTGTTACATATCCCTGAAAATATTTTTTTAAAAAAACTTGTGCAAGATTCATTCTATTGTAAAAAAAAAGGAAAACAAAATTCCTTGTACAATACATGCAGTAGGTTCATTTCTTGTGTAACTGCTATTGTTTATCTGCATTACAACAACAATGCAAGGTACATGTAAAATGACAAGGCAAAATCGCTCAATTACGATTCTTGTTTTAAAAAGTATGAACAACATATGAATCACGAATATGGCATAATATTTGGAAAATTTTAGAAACGAAAAATTTACGCCAATTGGTGTAGAAAAACTGCTCTAGTGTTCAGAATACCATAGTTTTGTTTAAAATGATGTCAGTTGGAAGAAATTCTTCGTATGGGATGTAGTAAACTAGTTCTGGTATTTATATACTTTGTTAGTTTATTTTAAAAGATGGTGAACACCTGTAGCAAGCACAATACCTTCCATATGCCTATTGAAAGAATAAAATGTAAATGTGACTATAATAGGTATTTTAAAATATATAATTCACGGATGTACAAAAAATCACCGTTTGCTCAAGTTTTCTAAAATAGTTTTTGCCAAGAAATGTACATCTTACGTTAAGATGACACGAAAGACATTATCTGTACGTGTATTCTTATGAAATAATCAATTCAAATTTCTAATTACATTTTAGTTAGCTTGCTGATTTCCCATGCAAACATCACTCATGCATGCATACTATGCATCTAGCTTACAGCTAGGTTCCATGCATGGTATAAAATCAATTAAATCATTATTTTTCCAGCGCTATGGAGTTTCTGAATTATAGATGAATGAATACGGTATATGGGAAATATTAGGCAAATCGATTTCAATACTTGTCATACAATCACAAGTAATCTTGGACTACAATCTCGTGCACCTGCTATAGAGTCCAAGTTTTCTGAGTATTCTTAGCACTAAATTAGCACTAAATTTGCTTTAAGTCCGTACCTTTGAGCTACACTCAGCATTTCAAATTTACCGGTATGCATTGATAGAATGCCGCAATGAAATAAACCAAACCTTGTCACTGCATATACTAGTAGTTTGTTAAATCAAATAAGATACAGTAAGTACATGTAAATAAAATCATGTTGCCAGGCCCTGATTTAGACAGCTATATAAGACCTATTCTGTAGAAGCTGAAGAACTCTCCTACAGTATTAAAATCTATTTGCCCATGTATACTTTCCTATAAACTGTATTCATACATCTATAATTCAGAAACTTCATAGCGCTGGTTCATAGCTCCTATGAACCACCTTATTTTAAACGAAATTGCTCTATGGCAATTTCATAAATTTGTCTAATTTTATACTTTGTATTGCTTCTTTCGTGCATTTTATGTGTGAAAATTTAGGAAATTGGAGGCCCTTAAATGGCTGAGGTCCTAAGTTGTGGGTTAGTTTACTTAATGGGTAAATACGGGCCTTATATACATGTAGCTAAATAGTTTTTCTTCTATTTCTCCCTCTTTTACCCATTCTATTACGCAATTCTTCGATATTGTCCCATGAATGCATGCATTATGGCAGTATTGCAATGATTATCGGCTTGTGAGATCTTAATACCAATCTAAAAATTCCATGAGGCAGCAGAGCAAAACTGTCCTTGGACTGCTATTTCATTGATGTACGTTGTGCACTTTTAAACAATGCAAACTGATAACCATTGGCAGGTCATATTGATTATTAAATGGTACGATTCATTTTTATCTGAGAAAGATTATCTTTTGAACAAGAAAAATATGATAAACTTTCGACTCGGATTTTATCTGAAAATATAATAATATGTATTGCTGTGATGAGAATGCACATGTTTATCACTGGCAGATAAACCGTAATTCCTGTTTTTGAGGATAATTTGAAATCGGCTTGTATCTACCTGCATCATTGATAAGCTGTAGTCAAAAGAACGCATAAAAATAATGGAAAGTTGTCATTTCCATTTCAGGATACTTTCAAAAAAATAGCTATTGAACCGTTGAATGTAGCTTGTTTTCTACCTAGAGAGGGCACTGGATCTTGGCAATTGGCAAAAATAATAAAATGATAGTAATAGAACCTGTAATTCCAACCCACTTATGGAACTCCGAGCTCATTCGGATCCATTTTATTGGTCTAAAGCTGGGCACACACGGGCGGTCCATTTGGAGTTTTGGCCCTGGGCGGGTCCAAACCTCGCCTTGTATGGGGAAATTTGAATGGACTCTAGTGGCTTGACTGCCCAAAACTTATTTTTAGCTAGGATAAATGGGCGGTCCATTCGGCCAAATGGCCCTGGCCAAACCTCACCGTGTATGGGGAAATTTGTCCCGAATGGAGTGGCTGGACTGGCCATAATCGATATGGATTGAACTT
>JAQGBX010007059.1:0-11818 GCA_034698745.1 Megaphyllum sjaelandicum | reverse complement strand
AAAAACAATTTTGAATTAGCTGCATACGGGGAGGAGGATACGTGGACATAGTTGTCCCAGTCAATACCAGGAAAGTTCAAGGTCAAGTCCGATAATAATTAGAGGGTTGGTATTTTTGCTAAGCAATAGATCTATTGATAGAAGAATCATTTGGGTGATAAAAAGAAACAATTATCAATTTTTTACCATTTTTTTAGAATGGTACTACATGCCACTAATTCACATAGTGAGTTTTGGCTTAAAATTAAGAATGCGGTTAAGTACAGCGTTTCTGGTAGTTACGCTATTTGTCAATTTCCAATCGACTCATGAATGTATTGTTCATGTTCCTTGGTTGCAGAGCGTGGTATAGATAAACACTTGAGCATTGTTTTTGGTGTAAATCAGAAACTTTGATTTATTTACTTCATTGTAGATGATGCAAAACATAGACTGCATAAAGGTAACAAAAGCAGCCGTTTGCTGCTTCCGTGACATCAGTTTGGCAACTGACAATAATCACAATATTGGAGAACTCTTTACATAATTCATGCAAGAATGTGGCAATGATTAGATGATTTAACAAAACCGTCGAGTCGACATTCCAATTGAATGCAATGCAACTCATGATTGCCAAAGTCGAAAATTCGGCCCCTGGCAGATTATAAAGTCGAATTACAGGGAGCCGAAAACTGCTTATTTTGAAAGGGCGAAATTCTGCTGTTTTCTGAGTACTTTACTGAAGAAAACTGTTCTAAGAAGTTTCGTTTTGAATTCAAATGTATTTTTAATGAAATGTTTTCTCTTTTGAAGGAACTTTTGGATGCCTATGGGCAGCATCTATTTGCCAAGCATCTGTATGATGAGGCAGGAATTATTTATATGAAGGG
This sequence comes from Megaphyllum sjaelandicum, assembly GCA_034698745.1. Taxonomy (NCBI): domain Eukaryota; kingdom Metazoa; phylum Arthropoda; class Diplopoda; order Julida; family Julidae; genus Megaphyllum; species Megaphyllum sjaelandicum. The sequence continues at coordinate 10,949 of JAQGBX010007059.1, read as the reverse complement.
ACTGATGTACAAGGAAGCTCTGAACTCTTTCCGAATATCTTGTAATTGGCAGCAAGCTTTTTTTGCAGCTAGAAGAATGGATCTCCCACATTTTCAAATAATGACCCTAGCAAGGGAGTTTGCAGGTATAAATACTTATAAATACTTTATTGATTCTGTATTTTTTTAGAAGATTAACCTTGTGTGCCCTGATATTACTTGTTAATATAAATTCTGACTTCCAGAATGTCTCTTATACCTAATTACAGTAATAAAACTTTGATGTTACCCATGCAGTAATACTACAACGTCATCTTTTGTGTAATTAGTCATTATCTGATAATATCTGAGTCATCATGTACTTATGCCTTCATAGGAACCAAGGCACCTCCAAATCTTCTATAAATATAGTTTGTTTTGATAGGGTAATTTAAGTATTATGATTTACTAGATGGATGGGTTATTGTCCAGTTTCTGGGCGGGTTTAATTTAACAAAGAGGATGATCAATGATTTTAATGGAAATTACATTCATGCTATTTATTCGAGTTAAAAACTTTGACAAAATAAGCTGGTTTCATGCAGGAATGGCTTAATGAGAATGTTGATAAAATGGACCATATTTAATCTGATCATGGATGTTTCAGAGTTCACTATTCTGAAATTTTGTAAGTCACATTAAAGTATGAATCTCTTAAGAAGTTTTTCCTAACATCAGACTGATAACAGTTGTTATAAAGTCATTGTTTTTAACATTGAGTTTACTATTGTATCAAAGTGGTATTGTGGATTCGGAGTGTTTCTCAAAATCGATTCATTGTTAAGTTTTGTATATATTTTGCAGCAATTCTCAAAAGCCAAAACCGTTACTATGATGCATCTCATGTTCTGGAAGTATATGCACAGGTATTATTTTTTAAGTTTTTTACTACCTTTTATTGTGTCACGGAAGATTCCGGACATATGTGATCAACTACCATGTACCCATATTTTAAGTTGGCAAGACAAAAAAACAAGCATGCACATGCAAACATTTTAATTCCCAACTAGAGAGCAATTACTGACACATACTCCCACCTTTCTTTTGTCTTTAAGGCAATTCACAAAAAAATATGATGAAGCATCTCTTATTCTCTATATTTTAAATCATTCTTATCTTGTGCTGAAACTTCCAATGGTTATAACTGCTGTACTGGATGTAATATCACTCTGTTTGCAGTTTTCAACTCATAGGCTAAAGGCTCATCTTTTCCTCCATTTGGACAAGATGCTCATCCACCCCTGATTCTTGCTTTGGCACTGCTCAGGTGATTTTTTCAACAAATTTGGACCATCCCATCATTTGCTGAGACCTATTAATCGCTCACACAAAGGTGCTGTGGGAGGATTGAATTTTCACCAAATCTTCTTTTCTTGTGCATCCTTTTTTACTTGTTCCCAGTATATGGTCATCAGTTGTTGGCTCGAATCAATCGTTGAGCATTATCACTGTACACAGTATTGGGTTTGCCTCTATGAGCACCAAAACGTTGAAAGTCCAACAGGAAAGTTTCTGAATCACATGATGTCACTAGCTCCAAATAAAACACCTAAACACTGCACAGATAAACAACACAAATCAGTATTTAAAAATTTGAGCATAGTTCTCAAATCTTTGTTTTCGGCATAGTTTCTCTGAAGTGGATTGATGCTGCTTCTCTGCTGTCACTCGATTGTTGACAAACCTTGGTGCTCCCTCAATCCAAGGTAAAGTGGTCGCATAACAACCATCTTCCTTTCTAGTAAGTTTTCAGAAAGTGCCCATTGATTGCACTTTCCGCTTTATTCTTGGTTTTGCATTCAACCGGATCAAGAATTCCTACTGTTTCGAGGCTTCACTGTCGGGCAGGAACAACAATGTTTACAAACAGGGCTTTTACTGTCATTGCCAAACTTTCTGAAGATCTTTGCGTTGACCGGGCAATTTGCCACTAAGTGTCCATCCAAAAATGGTCTCCACTGCAATTAGGCCTGTCTGTGACACTCTACTCTTCGACCTGTTTGAAGCTCTTTATAGAAGTCATTCCCAATGACCATATTATCTTTTTGGAGGCTTTCCACAATCATTGAAATGGATCCCATATTATGCAAATTCCTGAGTCCATGTTCCTTCAAGTACACAAGAAATTCCTCCATATAGGATAGGTTTATCTAATACATCCACTGCCTGTATATTGCATCCATGGCATCTTTTTAAAAGAATCTTGTATCTCTTGAGCAAAACCGGTTTGGTAACAAATCCTCCAAATAATGCTTTTTTGATCCATTTCTCTCCTGTCTTTTGTAGCTTGAGATATTCATCAATTGCAATTCGTGTATAACAATGCTGATTACCAGTGTCATAAAGCACTCTTATGGACCTCTTTTCTCTACCAGGAACCATTAGTTTCACCATTTGTCTTTAACAGCACATCACTGGTACAAATTTGGTTGCACATTGCTGCAGCTAGTCGACTTGACCCTTAACTGTCTACTTGTGTTGGAACTGGTTCCTGCTTACCCAGGTGACACTGCAATGTTGGTCCAATGTTGGGCTAGTGTTTGCTAGCCAACATTACAACCATTGGGCCATGGATGGCTGCCAACATTTGCCAAACTTGGAAAATGCCAACATTGGCCCAACTTGACAAATGTCTTCCGGTCTTTCGTTGGCCCAACTGATTGGGGCAATGTTTCAACATTGCCAAGCCAATGACTGGAACCAGTTAATGGTTGGCAATCCAACATTGAGTTAATTGGGCTAATTTCGTGCCAGCAGGTTTTTTTGTAACAAATTAAAAAATTACATTTTTTATTAGCCTGAGAGACTTTTAATGCTCCAATCCTATTGGTAATTGACAAACACAGACAGAATTAATTTTGAAATAAATTGTTGAAACTTATCTGGTTTTGATCCTGCAACCTACCATCTATGGAGACATCACGCTATCCACTGGGCTATCCATACTCACATGTGGAAAGGGTCTTAAGATGGTAAAGAGGAATGAAGTTCTGATAAACTAATGCGCATGTGCAATCGCATGTAGAGATGCATAAACCGAAAAAGAAAAAATCAAAACTATTATAATGTATAAAATTGCAAATTATTGTTAATTTTCAGGCATTTGAATATCAATATTTGCAGCCGACCATTGCCCAACGTCAGCCCAACCATTACATACCAACGTCACCCCAATGGTCGGCTGTCGATTCTTGCCCAACATCTGTCCAACCATTAAAAACCAAATTCAACCCAATGGTCGGCTGCTGATTATTTCCCAACATCGGCCCAACCATTGACAGCCAAATTCAACCCAATGCTCGGCTGCCGGCTATTGCCCAATGTCAGCCCAACCTTTAAATGGCAACGTCATTCCAACGGTTGGCTGCCGACTATTGCCCAATGTCAGCCCAACCATTTAATGCTAACCTCACCCCAATGGTCTGTTGCTGACCATTGCCCAACGTCGGTCCAACCATTAAAAGCTAACTTCAACCCATTGGTTTAATGCCAAACATTACCCAATGTTGGCCCAACCATTAAAAGCCAACCTTAACCCAATGGTCAGATGCCAACCATTCTCCAATGTCGGCCCAACCAATTCATTCCAACTTTAACTCAATCTATGGCATGCCAACTTTGTTCCAACATTGGCTCAACTACACCTAGCCTACTGCCAACATTTTACCAACCATGCCTACTAATAACCAACGTTGGGCTAATGTTGTAGTATAACCTGGGTATTTGCACAATACATAGCATAATGTCTTTTATAACATTGTAGGCATCTAACTGTTGCTCTGCAATTTTTGGCATGTTCGGTGCTTCTTGTTGTAAAACACAACTTGCTGGCTTTTCTGATAACAAACTTGCTGCAGTCATTACCTTTTCTGCACCGGAGCTTGAAGTAGGCTTCAGCTTTTCTAGTTTTCTTTTCTAATCACTGTTATCAGAGGTGCTTCTAAAACTCTGGTAAGCAGGTGCTGCTCTTCATTATGTACTTTCCTTTGAGTGAATTGTAGTAGTTAGTAAAGCTGAGTCTTTTCTGGATTTACCACCATGTCTTCTTTTCCAAAAAAGGGACTTTGTTGCCATGCCATTAACAGTTCATCTGATAAACTGGAGTCCACAAGCGGAAAAAGAAATTCAGCCGGCATTTCCACGGTCACTCCTAATGTTTCCAAAGCTCTTAATTGTGAATGTAGTTTCAGAAATGTTTTGGACAGATCGAAATATTCATGCGATGTTGCATTGCTAATAACCAGTTTTATCAACTCACGCACATATACTTGACATAGCAATTTGCTTCTCCCATAACGATCTTCTATTGTCTGAACAGCTTTCTCATAATTTTTGGCAGACTGCAGGAAACTTTCAATGATATCCTTTGATGTGGAAGCTTACACCGTAGCTTGCAGTAAGTATTGGAACTTGTCAGAAGCATGAATCTCTGGATCTTGGTTAATCTTTTCAAATGTACTCCAAAATCCTAGCCAATCTAGCGGATTTCCTCCAAATTTAAGTTCGATCTTTGGCAAGCAAATGGTTTTCTTAGAATTGGAGATTAAGGATTATACTTCACTGGCAGCCTCCCTCACTACTGGCAGTGCTAAAACACTTTCAATTCTTATTCTTACATTATTGTTTACTCTATTGACTTAGGGTGCGAGCACGTTAGCACTTTCCTGTAAGTTACTTCTTCTTTCCTACTTTTTGTCAGCTGCAATTTTTCAGCCTCGTGTGAGCAAATTGAACCCTGATATCTGTGTGATAATTAGTGTGCTTGGTGGCGCCACTGCATGCGTTGACCAGGTCAAACATGCCGCGTTAACCCTTGCTTTGTACCTGCACATGCGCGTTAGCATCTCATGATGAGTGAAGGACACATATTACGATACATAGGCGGCATAATCTGGCATTCCATTGATGACTCCACTTTTGCCCAATAGTGCTCCATGTCACCGTGTCACCGTTACAAGCCTGCTTTCCGCTTTGCGAAGAAGTATCGTACTTCTAAATTTATGAGCGTTTAGCCTGGCTCGGTTAAGTGTCACCTGGTGCAACCTCATCTAAAACGCATTACCAATTGTTTGCCTGCTGGTTGGCGCTAGTTGTCTGGCCCCACCCATAGTCTTGAATTGCCTCATAATATTCTTTATGTAATTCAGGACTTGCCCCATCATCCAATAAGTGGCCCAGAATCTTTTGGTCGATGTCAAAAATCCTTGCAATAGCATCCTCCAAATTCTTTAATTGAAGGCGTAACACATGACAGTCCTCCGATCTCCACTTTGCCTAATTCCCACGTCGCTTCTTGTCTTCTTGAAAATTTGGATCACAAAGGCACTCAAACCAGTTCAAATTCTTCGATAAAAATCACGTCCAGGTCACTAAATGTCTGGACAAATAGAAAACTACCCGTTTCCTACTTGTTTTTTTCAATAACTGATTAAAATGGTCAAAAACTCACGACTGTTTCTTCACTGAAATATATCTTTACTGAACTGCTCGGAAACTCTTGGAACAGTGCAAAAAAGAACGTTTTCTTTTTTGAAATCAAATAATGGAAGCAATGCACATGAATAAGCATATGCTTTACTGAAGAAGCATGTGCCCCAATGTGCAAGACAAAAAACAAGCATGCACATACAAACATTTTAATTCGCAACTAGGGAGCATTTACTGACACACCCATATTACCTTCAGTAATATTTGATTTGGCTAAATAGTGTACACTGAGTGTAAGTTTCTGCACTCGTTATAAACTCGTTGCAACATGTATACTTCAGTGTTGTCAGTGCGCCCTATGTACCTTGTTGGATTGGGTTCAATATCTACACTGAGTGTACCCGGACTACACTGAAGAAAGAGTCGGGGAAGGCAGTGTATCCAACATGGCGGACCGGTGACGTCATGAGCTTACACAGCGCTAAAAATTTCACGACTTCCGGTCGCACTGGCTAGCCAATTGCACTGCACGAGTGGGCCCAATCAAATTCGCCATAATATTTTAGAAAAGCGACCTTTTTAGTTCTCAAGCATGCAGTTGGCTATGCATGCATATGTTCATAAATATGTTGCTGAGCATGATTAACGTCACATAATTCTTATTAGCACTTTATATCCAAGTAAAAATGAAAAAAATTAACATAACTGAATCGAACATTGAGTATTACTCACAGGATTAAAAACTACTGAAATATAATAAAAAAAATTACAAAGTAAAGTCAAATTTAAAGAATATCAGTCAACCCGATGAAGTAGAACCTGGCAACCTAAAAATAGCCCGTATTTGCCCGTATGACATTGTGCATTGTCATTATGTACAATGTTTTTCATTATATCATATCTTACATTTTCGTTCACTTCAATGGCTGGACTAAATCACATAGGTAAAGGTCGCGTAGCAGATGATGCGCGCTACCTGCGTGCGCCCGTCATGAATTCCATAGGGGTATTCAAATAGTTGCAGCCACGCCTGCAGTTTGCTGCAGTTACTTACCAGCAGATTTGGCTCCGCTCCTGTCGCGCATGCGCATTTCAAAATTGAGGAGTTGCAATGGCAAAATTTCTTGACCTAATTGACCTGCACCTTTAGTTAGGGTATTCAAATAGTTGCGAGCACGCCTGCAGTTGGGGCAGAAACTTAGTGGTTTGCACTGGTCTGCTGACCAGTGCATCTAGGTCAGACAATCCAGTCTTCTCATTGGCTGACCGGAAGTGCGGCCAGCAGGGAAAAGTGCCAGCCAAAACCAGTCGGCAGGTGGATTTTGGGGCTGCAGTTCAGCAAGTGCACTTTTAGGCAAGAGGCTGACCTCTTCGTTTTCCACGTGGTTAGGGCTATTCACTAATTGCGCAGGTCAATAAGGTCAAGAAATTTTGCCGTTTGAACTCACTTTGGTGGAGGTGCAACTCATCAATTTTGAAATACGCATGCGCGACAGGGGCGGAGACAAATCTGCTGGTAAGTAACTGCAGCAAACTGCAGGCGTGGCTGCAACTATTTGAATACCCCTAATGGATAGAAACAAATATCTGTTGTGCAAACAAACTGCTAGGCTGAGTGCGATTTCAAGTGTTATGAAATTGTTTGGGATTTCGTGTCTAGCACTGTTCTCATGGTTTACCACCAGTTTAGTTTCTATTTTGTTGTCGTGCATTTTTGCTGTACAATGGTTTAGGAGGAAGTGCTGAAGCTTTAAACATGTTTTTCAGTGCTGCTATCTAGTGGTAATTTGGGATAGGTAGTATTTTTGTTTTGTTTTTCCTATCTTTTTTGTCACACTACTGTGTTCATGTTCTTATCTGTTCAACACTTTGTTTATGCTGTGTTTTATCAATAACCACAACACATAATACATGAAGCTACCAGTGTATGCCAACAATTAATCACAATACATATATACACATACCTATGTATGTGATTTATTAGAAATGTCTACTTACTATTAATTCCAGCAATCTCATTCACTGAACAAGTGTCAACAGGGCTGTCCGAGGAGGTGAGTGGGAATGTATGAGAGGTATAATCTGTCATGGTCTCACTATCTTCTGAATTTAAAGTGAGTTGAGATCCTTCACTGGGACTTTCCCTGTGCCTTATTCTGTCATATTGGCTTCCAGGAAGCTTCTTCAGGACCTCTTGTGGCACAATAACACCAATAGTGGAACCATTTTTACGCACATTATCCAGGAATACGTCGATCTGGTTTTCAATCTCATTGTGAGTTGCCGAGAACAACATCTTGCGCTGTGATGTCAACCTACAACATAATTAAAGAAAGAAGATGATTTTATCCACAGGTATTCTTGGATATATTTATAAATGAAGTCTTTAACTTATTTAATGATGCAGTGATATATGTATTCATAAATCAGTTTGCCAATTCTGTGTTTTTAAAATTAAACCCTTAATTAATTAGCATAATTTTCGTGAGTAGCTGGCATTGCATGCCATCCTTCGTAAAACACATTTGCAGGTAGTAAGAAATTGCGGTAAGCCTTAAATCTACTCATGCCACCGACTACACTGTGCCCAACAAATTCATACATCTCCAACAAGCTGCTCGTGAGATGTGCATACTTTCAATCTTTTATTTTGGTGGTATTTTGTTTTGGGGTGGTCTTTAGGGTTTGTTTTTGTTTCTGATATGACTTGCAAGTTTATTTTATCTTTTACTTGTTTCTGTTTTTGGTTCGGTTTCTGTTTCTTGTTTCTGTTCTTTTAATTATAAACTGGATTATTTTATACGATTGTGGTTATTTTATATTATACACATCGTTGACATCAAGGTGAAAATGGCAGTTTAAATGGATCTTCTTTTTATCGTTTATTTCGTGATAATTTAATTCATTTCAACGTCGCCATGTTACAATACGTCCTGCACAGGGAAAGTCTGAGCCTAGAAGAACGAGGCGATCGTGAAAAGTTCTAGCTGTCAGCCGGCAGCCGGGCAAAAGGGAGACGCAGCGAAGTCTTGAGGTGCCATGCACGCCCATGGGGCGCTACGATGAGAACGCCACAAAGTGGTCACCATTTTTAGAGAAGACGTTACGATGCATCTTTTTGAAAAAAGATGGCTGATTTTGTCTAATGAACCTGAAATTGTTTAGAGCGTAATCTATTTATCGCACTTTTGCCTCATCAAGAATACGATAAGCATTGATATAAGCTACATGGGGATTGGAGAAGGAATTATTTCACCATTGAATTTTGCCATGATATTAAGCATCATGCAACTCTTGTCAGCTTGCATTCTTTTAAATAAAAGAAATTAGAAAATTTGAAATAATTTTAAAAAGTTTTAAATTAGGAAAAATTATGGTGAATTTGGCAATTTTACTCAAATTTAGAGAACGCTACAGGTTTCAGTAATTGACCATATATTTTATATAAAAATTTGTAACTGTTGAACAAATTCCCAGAGATCTTATTCTGTTTTAATTTTAAAAACAAAGTGAAAGGTTTTTAGCAGAGGCACTATGTTCTCACATTCCAGCCTGCTTAGATTTTCTAAATGTAAAAGGTAAAACACCTAAATCTAAATGTAAAAGACCTGCAAAAATGTCTACTATATACATATATTTTGTACATGACTCCTACAGTGCATGCAGTCTAACAGGATTTTCTCCACCACTGATAAGATAAAAATCCGACTTATAGAGTATATATACCCTTGTAGCAATAGGACCAAATAATGACGTCATTTTTTAGTCATTCTCTAGTCATTTTTTAATAATGACGTCAATTACAAAACAATGACGTCATTTTTTGGCCATTTTTTGCTCAAGAAATGACCACACAAAACATGGCTAAAAATGACGTTATTTTTGGTCATTTTTTGCCCAGGAAATGACAACCCAAAAAATGACGTAATTATTTGGTCATTTTCTGCCTAAGAAATGACCAACATGGCAAAAAATGACCTAATTTTAAGCATTTTTTCGCCCAAGAATTGACCACTGCAATAACAGCCTTAAAATAGCGTAATTTTTTTTTGGTTTTGGCACCCAGTAATGGTGCCAAAATCTAAATTTTCAGCATTATGGTTTACACATCTTCACAAGCAATTGCACGTGTGTATTAGTACAATCAGACCTTCGATTCCTTTTCTCTACCTTCTTCGGACCCTTTTAAGTTGCGAGTCTGGATAGCACAGTGGATAACATGATGTCTCTTTGGCGTTTTTGGTGATGGACAAAGGCGGCGAATTATGTAGATTAAATGTTCGATTTATTTACAGTATTTACAATTAAAGTTAAAGCACATAAAACTGATTAATAAGAATGATTCGAAAAAAAACAATAAAAAAACGAATGAAGCGAAAAGTTAAACTTGGCCACGTGGCCGACGAAACGATGACGTTCGGGACCTGTGCTGGAGGACGCGTGTGCGTCCAGGTCGGAGGTCGAAAACAAGAAGGCCGGATAAAGGTCGGAGGCCGATTTTTATATCCGGTCTCTAGGGTATCGATAATGACGCGTTCGATCTGGGCCACGCCCCCTACAGGTGACGCACTGGGGATCGAACGAACGCACGGGCAACGTTTTCCGGGTCGCCACGTGGTCGCCACAAACTTAACAAAGCTCAAACACGTGGCACTAGTATACTAGAACTGCTTATTACCAATAGACCAGATAATGCATTGAGTATAAAGACCGACTTTGGCATAGGTGACCATGATCAACTAATAGTTTTAAATTTCACATTCCTGCCAAAAGTAAGCTGCCCTCAAAAACGTTCAGTACTACAATTTAAAAAAGGCAGACTGGGTAGGGCTTAAACATTATGTAGTAGAATACTTAGCTAAGTTTAAACCTGCCAATAGGAGCATTTCAAAACCACATTGGCCAGTAGTTTGGATCTTTTTCTTCCCAAAAAGTTAGTCAGTTCTAACTATAAACCACTGTGGTACACAACTGAAATTTGCCGAATCCTCATACAGCAACGAATAGTTAGGAACAAGCTGCGGCATGGAGCAAACACTACGTTAAAAACAAAATTTACTAAATCACAATAAGAGCTTAAAAAACTGGTTTCTAAGTCGCACTTATAGTTTAAAAATCTTAGGAACATCACTTAAGTCTAATCCTATTTTTTTGGAAATATGTTAAATCCTTGTGAAAAAATAATAATAATGCTGTTAATGTCCTGATTAACATTAACAAACAAGCTAGTATTAGTGAAATAGCTACTGATAGCGTGCTTAATTCCCAATTTCAAAGCGTGTTTGCTATTGATAATGGAAGTTTGTAAGCTGACCTTCCTAAGCTAATGGAAACTCTAATGTCAAAAATAGTTGTTAGTGGACGTGGAGTGCTTAATCTTCTTTTATCCCTTAATAAAAATTAATCATCAGGACAGGACAAACTCTCACCTAGAGTTCTAAAAGAATTATTCCAAGAAACAACTTCATTCCTAACTGACCCGTTTCAACATTTATTAGATTTTT
>JAQGBX010007058.1:0-11818 GCA_034698745.1 Megaphyllum sjaelandicum | reverse complement strand
TCAACTGCCACGACCGCGGGGCACGCTGGGAAAGCGCCCCCTTGTTTACCAACAATCGGAGCTTCCCGCAATACACCTGAGTTGGCCTCGCTGCCCAGCTCTACATTTGCCCCTTATATTCTCGTATGCGATAAGGAATCGTCACCAAGGATCCCGTCTACGTTAACGCAGCATCCGCGGAGCGTTTCCGGCTATATTCGGACATCCACGTAAGGTGTCCCAGAATATACAAATCCCGCACCAAAAACAAAAAGCACAACACAAACTATAGGCAGAATTATCTGTAACAACACCGGCCGATGAACATTGAGGCAAAAGCCAGGCCAATAGTTCAATTGATGTTATCAAATTCCTAGAGGTTTAAACTCTCATTTTGATTTTCACAAAAATACCTCAAGGAAGATTATTAATTAAATAATCATCAATAGGGGGACCTAGAGTGGGTTTTCTAATTTTTATTTGAAACTTTATAGGTGATGTGATAATTTTGCCCAGCAGTTGAGATGGCTAATAAGATTTTTAATTTTACTATATTTTTAGAGAATTTAGCTAAATTTTTAGCATAGAATGTTTCCTCATCTTCTCCATTTATCCTGTAGCACATTTTTGAGGTTCTGTTTGTTTTAAATGTGATGAAAGCAAGTTTCATCTGTGATACACTGTATGTTGAAGGGAACGTTTTGGCTTATGACAATGCCTGCATCTGGTGTGAGTAATTTGGTTTTCATTGATGGCCTGATGGTTAAATTTAAATTTGTAAACATCCTAAAAGACAATTTGATGTCATCTAAACTAAAATAAGGGTTATACGCGATGGACACTTCAGCAAGGACCCCTAGCAAATAACGTTTGTGTACAGTTTTGTTAGATTGTTGGAAGGAGCAGACAGCCGTACATCTTCACTTGGCAGGAAATAGGAAGTGGTTCATACACACACAAAATGAGTCATTGGCTTGACCGCTAGGTGGCGCTTTCTGCATATCATTAATTCAATAAGCATTACATTCAAGTCACTAACACCCCCCTTGACATTCATGTACAATTTTAAATACTTAAAATCACTTCTTAAAACACTTTTTAAAAACAATCAGTTCTGTATACCCAATGCACGGGCATGTTCTTCTGTCTTCAGCCTTCCTAATGGCTTTGTAAGGACATCAGTGATGTTTTCTTCAGATCCCTCATACTCGAACTTGATTTCTTTCTTGAGAACAAGATCATGTAGAAACATGTATCGGATATTAATGTGTTTTGTTTGCTCGGATTTATTCTTGGCAAAACACATTGCTCTTTGGTTGTCAATTTTAATCGATGGCATGGTCTTAATCAAGTGTAACTGTTCAATTTCTAAGAGAAAGTATTTCAGCCAATTGACCTCTTTCTCTGCTTCACACATAGCATAGTTGGGCAACTCAAGTTGCCAGTGCGTATCTGCGTAGCGTGCGTATTTGCGTACTTTTCGTACCGTTTTCAGGGCGGTACGAAAAGTGCACATTTTCGTAAAAAATGCCGGCTTGTGATTGGCTAAACGCCCTACGAAAGTATACAAACGAATCGTTCCGGAAAAAGGTCCATAGATTTGTTTACAAATGCTCACTTTATTTTTCATACATTTTCGTACATTTTATTACCACCGATAAAAACGTTTAAGGTTGAATCGTAAGAATTTAGAAAAATCTTCACAATTTTTGTTAAGAACATGGCATTGACTTATAGCGCAACATTATCCAAAAAAAATGCGTGGTTTCCTCGGTATTTTTAAAACAACAGCCTAGTGACACGCGTTCGGCTGTTGTTTTAAAATTTTCGGGAGTATACCACGCATTTTTTGTGGCTAACATAGCAATAAGTAAATGCCATGTCCTCCTTATTCAAAAATATCAAGAACTTTATAAATTGCTTACCTACTGGATAGTTTATTTCTACGAAAAAAAGTTACGCAAAACAAGCTGAAATTCGTAGAATACTCAATCTTTAACTCAATTTCAAAGCAGCGTACAACACGTTTTTCGTATTGCGCATGCGTCATTAGGGCGGAGCCAATTTTTACGGTACGCAACGTACGCAACATATGCAAATACGAAATGATTTTAAGTACCCCTAGTATTTAACTTCCATTGTTGATTGAGCAATTGTTGTCTGCTTCTTGGATTTTCAGAAAACTGTTCCCCCTGCAAGTATTACTGCATTCCCAATCACGGATTTGCGGCCTTCGTTACGTTGCCAATAAGCATCGCTGTAAACACTAGCTGGCCGACCGATTTTGTTGTATACTAGCTTCTTGGATGCAGTTTCCTTTAGTTATTGTATCACATGCTTGAATCCAGTCCAGTGTCCGATGGATGATTTGCTTGAAAACTGGCTAAGGTGGTTGACAGCATATGCAATTTCTGGTCTGGTTCCTCCAATTAGATATTGCATTTTACCTAGTATCTGTGCATAAATGCTTTTCTCGACTTCATTGCCTTATTTTCTTCTGGTATTTGGAACCAAGGTCCAATGGCATACGTTTCCCTTTGGCATCTGACATGCCATGAGCTTCAAGGATCTTTTTTGTAATGTAAGTGTATTGGTCTAGTGTGACACTCCCATCCTAGCACTATTTGATTCGTATGGACAAGGTGTGTCGCACAATTCCTAAATCACGGATGTCAAACTTCTCAGCAATTGCTTCCATGGATCTTATGATCTGACTATTCACACCAGTCATGGCTAGATCATCAACGCATACAGCAACTATAAGTTTGTGGCAGCTGCTTACTTAGACGCAGGGTACGGATTTTAATTTTGTCAGACCCATCTACAAAAATTCTTCATCGAGCTTCTTATTCCACTCTCTTGCAGACTGATGTAGGCCATAGATACTTTTTTCAACAGTTAAACGTTGTCTGCCTGTGTATGTGTTTTCTTCAAATATTTCTGGCATTTCCATAGACTTAATCTTCGAGCTTTCCGTTCAGGTATCCTGCCACAACATCTAACTGGTGAACTTGTTTATTGTTTTCCAATGTAACGGCAATAAGCAATCTGATTACGTTTGTCTTAACCACTGGAGCACAAATCTCCTTATAGCCGATGCCATGTATTTATGTATGTCCACATGCAACTATTCGTGCCCAGTGTCGGTAAACAGCTCCATTTTTATCTGTTTTATGCTAGAAAACCCAACGTGACACAACCAGCATCCTCCCCGTGGGTCGCGATACAAGTTACCAAGCACCACATCATTGTAGATTGTCTAGCTCTTTTTTCATGGCTTCTTTCCAGTCTTCTGCATCAGGTTGCTTGATGGCTTCAAGCAGATTTTGTGGATCATCTAAGTTAGCTAACTGACAGCTAGCAGCAGATTCATTTGTAGGAAAGTCTTGTTGAATCTCTGATTGTTCTTTTAGAATTCTTTTGTCTTTCAGTCTTTTGGAACCTCTACAGTCTGTGTTGGCAGCCGGTAAGGTATGGTGCTTCTGGGATGTACGAGTAAACTAAGTATTAGTAGTTACACTGGTACCTGGATTGTTTACTTTACAGACTGCCAGATTATCTTCATTTGGAATATGACATTCTGCACTGCTTTCACTGGATCAATCATCATGTTCATCTACTTCATCCAGCTCTTCATTGCACCAGTCTAATGTTGACTTATCAGGATTACCTATTGGGATAAAAATCTTCGCTTCTTTGGCTTCCTTCATTGGAAAACTGCTTTCTTCAAACTTCACTGATCTTGCAAGCAACAGTTTATTTGTAACTGGGTTCTAGACTTTGTAACCTCTTACTCCATTTGGGTATCCAAGGAAAACTGTCGGGACTGCTCTGGCATCCAACTATCCCCAGAAACTCTTTGGTAGACCAGATTGGATCAGCAAACATCTGGTTACAGCTAATAAAGTCTGATTCATTTGTTCAGCGACTCCATTTTGTTGCGGTGTTCCGGAAACTGTCAATAGTCCTTTAAGTTTTTTAGTGCTTATGCATAGCATACATGCTGCTCCAAGTGGTGAGAAAGAGTAACACGAGAAACTAGATTCAGATTTACGAGTCATAGCATGTACAAGGCAGTTGCTGGACGTATCAATGCCTGGAAAATGTTTATATTGTAATTTTTTTAATTAATTAAATATTCTTACTAAAGCCCTAGTCCTATCATCATATAAAAAAGGAATTCGAATCGAATATAATCACGCCTAAGGATGGCGCAAAATTCAAACCGTGATTTATGATGAATAATAATTAATTCTGATTAGAGATTTATAATATAACAAGTTGTAATATACGAACACTCGTTTATAATAACTGTAAAACTAGTTAAAAAGACTGATACCACTTTGATAAGAACACTCAGAACACAGTTGATGTAAATTTCCACAAAAGCCATAACTTGCATGCTACCATTAAATAATTGTAACCTCTTATTGAATTAGACTGAAATGGTTACATGATTTAATATTTGGTTAGGCCTCAAGTACAAAGCAAAAGCTTAAATGATTTAGATCACATTTAATTACCAAAGTAAGCGAGCTCGCTGATACATTTAAGCGTCAAAATATTGCATGATTACACTGCTTGACTCGGAACCTGAAATGGTACCTGAGATCCTGACCAGGCAGGCCTTACACAATGATAGCTAATTTGTTGGTTATCTTACATAATGACCTTGATTTAGGCTCCAACCTCCTAACTCGGGATCTCGACGTATTGCTGCTCGAGGTGAACACAATGAAATGTGATGATCTTGTCTTGCCGGTTGTCTCTTCTTATATCCGTTGTTGGAATGTTCTTTATGCTTAATTTGCATAATATGAAGATGACCCGTATTCTTTACTTGTTTTAATAATCTGCAAGGTTTCATAAATGGTGACCCCGAAGTACAAGGGCCACATAATTAAAATTTCGTTTTAGATAAAAACGAATTTTAATTATGTTTAATTTAAATTTGTTGAAATATTCACTGCTGATTCTCCTTTTTGTATAATATACTTTAATTACACATTTAATACTAGTTCTCAGTGGAGCTTACTATCAAAAACGATCTCATACACTACAACATGTGCTAACAGCTCGGGAGACAAGAATAACGTTAACAATGCTGCCAGATGACACTTCCGAACTTTTCCCTTTTCTGCAATCGCCCGTGCTGCCAGATACGCACATGCGTGAAGCTTGTCCTATCAGGAGCGCACTTCCAACAAAATTAAATTTAAATTTAAATTAATTAAATTTAATTTATTAAATTTACGCTTATATAATGTAACATTGTAACTAAAATAACGACATTCGTTTTGGGAACATTCTCCAGATGTAAGCATAATATGATGAAAATGTTGAGCAGTATAAATAAAGATCCCAGTTGAACATACTGATGTCAATAAAATTTATCGATGCGTTTCTGTATTTTTCACGTTATAGGGTTATAGGGAAGAAATGAAAAGCGAAAATATGAAAGATATCATTCCTCAACACCTGCTTGGCAAGGAGCACATTTTGTTTGGAAACATGGATGCAATCTACAATTTCCACAAGGAGTATGTCAAACTTCGCAATACATGTTATTCTTTTATATACCTTTTACCTGTAAATCATATATTACCTTTATTAAATATTTCTTCCAGTGTGTTTCTTCGGGATCTATTAAACTGCATGAACACGCCAGAACTTATTGGCCTCTGCTTTATCCAAAGGGTAATTTGATAAGTTTTTATACATAGTTTAAGATTTATATTCGGGATTTGTTTTGTACATTGGGGTTCTTAACGTTATTCTATTTATTTGAAATGTTTTAGATGTAAAACATCTAATTGGTGAATGCACTAAGTTGCTTTAATTCGGCTATTGATTAAGAAAGAGTGCGTTTTTCTGAAAGACGTTTCTAAAAGCTAAGCCTTTTCTGAGAGCTTAAACTAAGAAACTAATAACTATGTTAAAAAGTTACTTAGAGAAACGTTTGCTATATACAATAAATTGAAACAGTTAATCGCTTTTAAATTCGTTGTCTTGATTTATTAGATTGTTGCAAAAAAATTCACTTCAAATATTTTAAATTCATTAAAATCAACTTTGTTTTTAGGCCTTTTACCGCTAATTTCTTGAATTTGTGGCTTCATGTTTTCAAAATGCTATAATTTCCTAAAAAATGCTAGTAGGATGCACTGCACTTCTGCAATTTAAAGAGGGGCTATTCTTCTATACTCTAGAGTATTGCAGTGCAACCAAACGTCATTTTCTAAGGCGCTGCAATGTTTTAAGCAAATGCCCCAGTTTTGGGACATGGTGACTGAAAGGGTTAAAAAATTCACTATAATGGAGGTTATGATTGAGCTTAAACCAAATAATGCATTTGTTTTGCACACGTGACTTCACGACTGCCAAATGTGCAATTCGTTCTGGTACTTCTTAAGTAGGCCCTACATCTATTATATCACGCGTTTGTAATTTTGGATTTATAAACAATTATATTTATTCAGGTATATGAAAAATTGCAGTCTTTTAAATACTACACTATGTTATGTTATTTGTATTGAATGACTTTTGCCATAATAAATAAATAATTTAGCTGATGCCATGTAACATGATCACATGGGTAAATCTAGGTCTCTCGTTCTTCCGAGTCTTCCAAGTGTATTAAAGTTTTCTTGGCATTAAAAGTTTGCAAAGTTTAATTTTTATAATGATTAAAAATGTTATTTTTCCAATTTGGGCATGGTATGAGATTTCCGCATGATCTTCTATAAGGTTTTCATATTGATTTACATATACATACATGTAATTGATAAAGTTCGCTGTCATTGGTATACAGTAATTTAACAATATATTTCCTGCATAGTTTAAAGCATGCATCAAGTTTTAAATTTTAGTTAAATTAACGCATGAAGTTCTAACGTTTTCCTGTAACCGTTTCTTCGTAATTCCTGGAATGTACAGTTTAGCATATTGTATGTCAGCACATTTATTTGCAAAAGTTTCGGATGTCTTTTATATTAATAAACATTCTAGATTCTAGTGGTCGGAAAATAATCAGCAAAAAAACAAAGAGACAATTGCGGACCGCAATTTTGTAATTCTAGTAAATTTGAAGAATGCCGCATAGGCGGCGAAACGTCGTTTTTTCATAACGTATTTTGGTCGTGTCTTTGTCTTTTATTTTAATCGGAAATTCAACAAGCTAGGAAACGTAATATACATAATATTAAGCTCAGCATTTGAAGCCAAATATTGACTCGTGATGCTTTTGCATTTCAATGTTTGCATAGGCAGTTTTTAATTAAATAAATAAATGGAAAATTGAAACCTCGGCGACACTGCATACGTTCCGTGCTTGCCAATTTTCTTATTTCCATTCGAGGAGAAAATGCATGTACATGTATACGGAAGGGTCATATTAAAGCGCATTTTTGAACGTTTCAAAGTACCCGTGATTGGGAAGCATGCAGCTTTGATGAAATAAATCCCGGCTGACCTGACTTAATGTATAAATTGCCCTGCGTGCATTAAAAATGACTAACAAAAATGTTAATGTGTTATAAACTTCATTTGTATACCTATTTTCAGATTTTTAAGATATGAAACGATACTTGTTTTAGTTAATTTTTTTCAAGAATCAAGATCAAATGACTTTGTCTTAGTATTTTTACTATCTTATAATAGCACAGTGATGTATCATTATCTTAAATTTATTTGTGACTAGCTGACTAACTGATAAAACTTCCAAGCCTGATCCATAAAAAAGTAGTTTATATAGGTTTTTTATTACTATAAAAATATTGTTTTCGCTGTTTTGTAGAAAACTAACCCGTAAAAGTAAACGAAATTAACCAATCTGTAAGATACATTTTTTAAAATTTAAATTTACAAATTATGATGGCTTATTCTGCATGGAACCTTTTTAAATACAATGCTCTCTTCTAGACTTTTGTATGACTTTATGTGCATACAAGCTGGAAGGCTGGGCTGTACTTAATTATACCGATGCTGAAACGACGAAGCAGGCCTAATGACTGTTTATGATCGAGCGGGATTATGGGTATGTTGACAATTCCCAATATGGCCGTTGTCCGAGGATCTCAGACAGCGGCCATTTACCGCAGCGCCTTCATACCACTTCAGCAATTTGTCGTAAAAGCGCTTCATCGTAAAGACGCTCCATACATACAAACATGCAAATAAACACACATCTCTTCTTTATATTTATACAAGTAGATAGGCCTATAATGTATGTTATCAGAGAAATATAATGTAAATTTTTGTTACTATATAGAAATGTTCTAGTTTCTCTTTTTTTTCTAAATCTAATCTTGTAAAAGTAACCCATATCAACAAATCAGTATGATTTAAACTAAAAACTTATTCACTTCGTAAAAAAATATATCATTTAACTTGCATCCAGCAAATGTATACGTTCTTTCAACAAAAACCTACTACTGATATAGGTAAAAATAGGCATTTCAACAATATCCACTACGTAAAAGGTCATTCATTCGTACGTGTAACGATGTATATTTTTACATTTTTTTATTGAAATGCAGCAGATTGGGTTATTTAGCAGTTAATTTTCTGCCAATTTTTCTCCATTTACTCAAAATCTAAGATTGATGACAAGAATGCTAGACCCTTGACTTCTTAATTAAACAATAAAGCGACTGATATTCGCCTCGAAGGTATGCGTTTTTTTACCTCGACATTTCCTTTTCGTTTTATCTTTTAACTTTTTTGAGCTAGCTTGCCTGTCAAGATTTTTATTCGCTATAGGTGATAAGCGTGCGTGGCAGCTACGTCTCAGAAAGTAAATGATACTGGCTCCGAGGATCTTAGCTTATTACCATCAATTTCTTAAATGTCATTTTTAATTAAGATTTTTCCGCTTTCTCGTGACAATAGTGTGCGTGACAGCAAAATGAAATAACTAATCCATAAATATTCAAAAAAGTTTTTGCCGAGCTCATAAAAGCGCCACAAACCATAAATGACACTGGCGTATTGATTACTTCAACCGGACGCCTTAGAGAGCGTCGTTGCAGAAATCAGTATGCGAAGTGGATGAGCTGCTCATTATCTCGCCGTATAAAAAAGGCTTTTTATGTGTTTTGGCCTCCGACTTAAATTAAATTGCCTCAAACGTGGATTATATATGCATATGGCATTTTCTCCGATGTACATTTTTTTTACGACTATAGTTCGTCGCATAAATGAAACACCCGCCAGCAGAGAGTGCAAAGCGTTAAGTCTTTTGGAAATGCGAAATGATCCTGATTTTGATTAAAAATGTCTAGCGATTATACTGTTCTCGCGTATACTATTTTATACATAAACGTGGCTTTGTCATTGTCTCGCTACAAGAGCTGTGAAGCGCCCGTCTCTCTTCAAATTCTCATTAAATGTTCATTTTTATGTGCAGTTTCATGAACTGTACGGTTAATTTATATACTTATGAAAAATAAATTATACCAGATAGGATTTTGCTTGAATTAATCGTTAATGTAGTTACAATTATATTTGCTCGAATATACAATATTATTTTATTCCTTGCATTGAACTTCAAATAGTTTAATTCGATATTTGATCTACCTGTAATTTAGATCTTTTTCATACATGTAGGCTACAATGTATAGGGTGTCCCAGTTTTAAAGTATCCAATGAAACATCTCTGAAAATAAGCATGTTACGTGAAAAAAAAAAAAATTTTTTTATGGGGCCACAAGATGGCGCTATCTGTTTTAGCATAGATGGCGCTTTTATAAGAAAAGTCGAAGTTAACGAATTTCTTTGATGGAATCTCCTTGTTTATTACATATTCTAATGCTACGTAACAAATACCCGCATGTAATTGTTATTTGGAACAATTTTAAATATTGACCAATCGATATATCTTGTGACTGTCATCAACACAACTAGAACAGCAA
This sequence comes from Megaphyllum sjaelandicum, assembly GCA_034698745.1. NCBI lineage: Eukaryota > Metazoa > Arthropoda > Diplopoda > Julida > Julidae > Megaphyllum > Megaphyllum sjaelandicum. The sequence continues at coordinate 1,928 of JAQGBX010007058.1, read as the reverse complement.
AGTTTGTCCAGAAGTTTGTTTTCCTAACTGATTATTTTTCAAGATGTCTTAGTGGATATATACTTTAAAATGAGACACTCGATCGTTATGCTGCTTCTGGGACGCCATAGTAAAACATGTTATGGTAAACTTTCCATTCATGTCCAGTTTTTTGTGTGGCATGCATAGGTTCGAGAAGTATACATTAAGTTCCCGCAATTATTTTTATAAAAAAAAATGGCTGCATGTATTTTAATGAAATTTGTTGTACAACTTTTTCAATCATTACATTACTGAACATATTTAAACATTAAAATGCAATTGTATGTCACAAATGATTTGGCTTAAACGTTTTTTGAGCGAGGTATACACTCGCTGCCAAAATGATGACAAAATTACACGTCCAAATATGGATTTTTTTGGAATAATAGATGACGTTTGCATGTGTTTCTTATCAAATTTAAATTAACTCATACAGCCATTGTTTTGAAATGATTGCGAAAATTACCATCACCTTTCGTATTTCAAAATTCATATTTGCATAGCTCGACATTGCCTCATACTTGTACGAGAATTAAATATGCATCGATCCGAAATATTACCTTATGTACTGTAACACTTATACGAACATATGCTTCATGACTATTCGAGAATGCTGTCAACAATATGATCTTTGTTTGACTTTGTCGTTTTTGAAACGCACTTTCACAACCCATGCAGTGTATAATTTCTATAACACGTTTCAGTGTCGCATTTCGTGCGAATTAACATCTCCAATTTCGCTACTAATGAGCAGTAAATGCTGTAAATTTCTAGATTTAATTTCCTTTTCGATGTCTATTGACATTGAAACAACTTCTAAACACGTGTAAGATCAACTGTTAGAAAATCGAATGAATTAATTGGCAATTTGTTCTATCGAGCATTATAATGGGGAAAACTCGAGTTTAAAGGTTTTATAAAGTAAGTTGTTCGTTCGTGTGAGAAATGTCGGAATTAAACGCATATTAAATGCCCTTTTGTGTTACACCGAATTAAAAAAAAAAGAACCAAACAAGATGTTAGGCCGTGAGCGCCCCGTTTTCCCTATTTGTTTTCTTCATCACGCCTAATTTGATCCAATGCACTTAATTCATCTTCACGCATTGGTTAACCATGTGAAAAGCTGCGTTCTCGAGGCCCTGGGACCATTAAAATTCCGCCATAAGAGTGCGTTTTGTACTCGTTAAAAGCACGTGACCCGTGCTCTCGTCTAATTATCTGGTTCGTCGATTCGCACTACGATGTTCGCTGCCGGAATTAAAATTGGACAATACGCTGATTATAATTATTCAAATGCTTTTGTGCGAAATGTCGAGGCAAAGTCAGAAGACCGTAGTCCGGAACGATTGCTGCCAATGGCGCTCTTCATGGGCTTTTAATTAATTGTTTTGCTTATGGCTGCAGGACAAAACAATTTGGTTGGAAATAATAAATGCTGTTCCATCACGTCCATTACAATAATTGAGGCGAATGCCGGATCTGTTTCCGACGCCATCGAAGGCTTATGGACTTTTATTCCGGAAGTAGCCAAAGTTCCTTGCATGGTGGCAATTTAGATAGGGTGGAACCTCAATACGAAGAACTCGTTTGATGCAAATTTCTAATAGTCTGAACTCATTTCCAGTCCTCGTCTTATAGGGTATATGGGCAAAAAAATTTAATTTCTTCGTTTAAGACGAATTCCGAATTCGGATATTAGGAATTTTCGGTTAAAACCAATGCATAAATTATAAAAGGTAGGCTATAACTGGAAATTTCCCGATAAAAGTCATAGGCGGGCCTGCCTAGTATGCTTGGTATGCTTCAGCATACCCTCAAAAACTCAGGGTATATGCTTCCATTATAAAAAATAACATTGCAGCATACCCTGACCTAGTGATCGCCAGTGATCGTATTCGATATTTCGG